>CAUZXS010003703.1:7500-30000 GCA_963585895.1 Sepioteuthis lessoniana
CTGCACCAGCCGGTCCAGTAGTGTTAGAGAGGGACCCAGTTCCTGCATATTCGGAGAACATTTGTCTTCCCAAGAACTACTATTACTACTCCAAGTAACTGGTAGTAACGTCAGCATAGAGGTGTGTGCTGTGTTTGCTACTTAGTGGCAGTCAGCCCCAATGACTGACATAGATTGGAGAGTAGAGAGAAACACCGCCGTCGTCGGCATCCAGCTTTCTTTGTAAACAAACTGTGTCATTGAGGTTATTGGGTACAACGCTAAGCTACAGCCAATCATATTTGTGCTTACAAACGAAGTTCGGCTAGCAATAAGGTCAGCCAACCGACCCTACAAACACACAGACAGAGGTAAACAGTAAAGTATTCTCAGTCTCGTGTACACATATCAGGTAAATACGCCATATACACATTAGTAAGAAAGAGTTAAGCGCGAATTGACACAGTTAATATAAAGAAAATATACGGGTACAACACGTTCTTACTTACATATAATTTAGATGTTAAACAAGTACATGGTATTGGTAAATAAATACGTATTCAAGGACGGAAACCAAGACAATTATATCTACACCTGTTCCGTACATAGATATGGATATATAGCATGAGTAGTAGTCGTACATTGTCATTAGATCAATACCTTTAACTGAAAAGATTAGGAAAGTATGCGTTATGTCTCCGAAACTTTACCAACATTGTTTTTAATGTTTTACATATTCAAAATTATTCAATATCATACGCGTTGACAAAATATTTTCAAATGAGTGAAATAAAGGCATACGACAATTGTACAAAAAAAAATCCCATAGCACTTTAAAAACAAATAAAATCAGTCAGGTGTACGAGGAATAAAATTCCTCACGAAAATAGTTCAAGTAGCATTGTTTTATTTATGCATTGTTTACATTTGTAATTAGTTTATGATTGTTTTAATAAAATTGTTACTATTATGTAAGTTTTATTTTTGTGAGATTTTTAAAAGGTATTTCAACCCAATTATATTTGGTCTTATTTGAGGTTCGATAATAGCTGGGTTTTCTGTAAGGGCCAGAAATCGATTGACTGACACATGACAATATTTTTTTTACTCCATTTTCTGGGTAAGTAAATCTAGAAGAGCAAGTGAAAAAAAGTAAATATGGTCGGATCGATTATTGTTGGTAAACTTCATATCGACACAAGCTCAGCAAAATTTATAATCAGTGAACTACCACACGTGCTGGCTAAATGTTGAATAGGCAGATTCGAGTCGCCTATGAATCGAGGGTAATCTTTCCGAGGAAGAGAACCACAATTCCCGCCACCATTTCTATGACAAATGTTCGAATAATAATTGTGAAGTTCATTTTTTCTAAACGGGTCTATAAGAAAATTTCATTTCTTCATCTTAAATTAAATTCGGTTATTAAAAAGATAAACTAACCACCATTTTTCATCTTAACTTTCATTGGGGGGGGGAGTGCCAGTTTTTTCTTTAAGCAGAATATTCTAGTATATTAGCGATAAAAATGAGCTGTTAAATCATTGCAGAATTTTCAATAATTTAACCTCAATTGCCAGAAAATAGCAAAAATTACATTTGAAAATACTTTTGCATAATTTAAAACTTTAATTCAATATATCTACTACTCAAAATAACTTATTAACGCCATGATGCCCGTCAACAGGTGAATTTAAACATACTAATCAAAATTCTAAAACATAGACTGACGAAAATTGGCTTTAAAATATTACTTACCTTTTAGACTTAAATTTGACGCAATCGGCGCCATCCTCCTACTTGAAACGTCTACAAAAATTGCAAGTTATTTACTAAGCTTAGCTTAGATGCGGCAAAATTGCTCTAAATTCCGCTAATATCCCATAAATGAGATAACTTTTACTATAGCAATTTTGGTAGCAATCTTAAATTGTACATGCATTATTATTTTTGGAAGGTCAACGTGCTAATTATTACTTTTTTAAAAATAAATCCCCTTGAATAATTCCGGCTTGTATTGAAAATATAGCTGTTTGTAGCGAGTGTCCATTTACCCGTCGACACAGTTCAAAGGTCATATCGTTGCTGAATACCGTCATCTACCCACAGGTGATGAAAAACCCGCTTAACTTCATGCACCTCTCATGTGACAGCTGAAATATGGGTGACCAAAAGTGACAAAAACACGTTACCTTGAGTACGAAGTATGTAAACTACACTTTGTAAGCAGGAAAAAAACAACAATTAACTGCTTTAAATGCTGCACTATTAGCAGGCCGGAAAAGCGAGGCAGCCAATTACGACTAGGTTATGGAAAACTGAACATGAGAATCAAATCTGTCAAGAAGTATAATAAACATCACATTCACTACTTATCAAGAAAAAGTATTTAGAGTGTTTTTTGAGCAAAACTTAAGAAATTCGTTTTCGTGGTTCATTTGAATTATGAAGATTATTTTTTTTTTTTACCAAATCATCTTCACCCGCTTATGATTATTCTTCATGTATTAAAAAATACATTGTCTAATAAATAGGCTCCCATACTGATATTGCGTAATACATGTAAATAAACAGATTCTTTCATTCAGAGACACAAAACACTTTATTAGCCATATTATGATTTATTACTGACAAACCACGCCCCTTTCCTTTTAAAGTATAGATGATCAAAAGCATAATAATCCGTGTGCGCGTGCGCGCACGCGCTCGTTTTAATGTTAAATTCCAGGAAAATGTTTCACGTAACCAACGTTTTTGTATTAGTTCTCTTGGTCTTCGTAGGAAAAAAATATCGTCCAATGAAAACATACACTCATGACAAAAGTATTATTCAGATAAAATATCTTTTTAATTAAATAATTCATTCAGTATTTTTAGATAAAAAAAAAATCCTCGTCACTTGCAGTTAGAAGAGTAACCAACGAATGTAAATTTTAAATCTGTCTCTGCTTCTCTCTCTCTCTCTCTCTCTCTATATATATATATATATATATGTAAGAGAGAGAGAGGGGTTTTCTTTTTTATTAACTTACTTTCTTAGAAGATAAAGCTATGAAAACTAAAAAAAAATGCCTAGAAGCAATAGTGTACCTTATTTTCCCTTTTTTTTTTTAAAAGTTAAAAAAACAAAACAAAAAAAAAAACAGGGAGGGGGAATTTAATTTTCCAAGGAATTGTCTTTTAAGACATGTAAAAATCATTCTACCGCCACAGGTATTAAGCGAGTCAAATTAACGAAATGAAGAAAATAGCTCAGGACAACAAAACGATTTAAAAAAAAAAAAATGTTTCAGAAATATCTTAAAAGAAACTTTATCTTTTATTTCTTTAAATACGGAAATTTTGTTTTATTAAAATTTGATTGCCTATTAAACCATCAAACGGTACTAATTGCGCGTTGTGTGTGTGTGTGTAAATAAATTAGTTATTTTTTTATTTGTTTGGGTTGGTTGTTATCGCATATCAATCAATGTAGGTTATTTAATGCCAAATCCATTTTTATACAAATAATCAGTTCTATTTCAAACAATTCAGTTTAGCATGAGTACACAGTTTAATCGTCAAAAACATTTCTATTTCAAGCTATTCAGTTTATTCAAACAGTTCTAATTCAGACAATTCAGTTTAGGATAAGTATAGATTTTGTTTACACAGTTAAATGTCATAACAGTTCTATATTAAACAATTCAGTTAAGCGTAAGCACAGGTTCAATGTCAAAATCAGTTTTATTTCAAACAATTTAGGTTAGCATAAGTACACAGTTTAATTGTCAATAATATGTTTCAAGCTATCCAGTTTAGTCAAACAGGTCTAATTCAAACAATTCAGTTTAGCATAAGTATACAGTTTAGTTCTATTCAACCTATAGATAGGGCCTTATCAGGTGCTTCCATTCCGGGGCAGAGTGGACCTGGGAGCGATGACAATGAAGAGGTGCTCCACATTCCCCAAAGCTCCAGCATCACTGGAACCTCACCACCAGATTGTTTAGTGTCATATCCAGGACACTCATTGGTGGGGGAGAGGGCTTACACCCTCTGCAGAGGTGCAAGTCTGTGTATTCTGGAGCAGCCGACTAGGCAAAGTTATTTTTGGATAATCATTACATTTATAGTGTATTGACATAACATTAAAAACAAGTTTTCAGTGGAGCATAAATATTTTCTAAATCAATTTAATTTTAAATCTTTAGAAAGTTTTAAAAAATTATTTCACATACTATAAGTTATAAAGTGAAGGTAAAGTTGGCGACCGCAGTCGAGGGTGACCCGAGGGTGACCCGAAGGCTCCCATTTCAATAGCTACTACACCGAGATGTAGGGGAGAGCGCTACTCATTCCCCCGGTTGAACAAATAAAATTAGAGTTGCGTTTACAGATTTCCCCATTTAACTAATTTTCGAAGAGGGGGACGCCCCCCCCGTTACATTCTCCAGATATTTATCTTGAATTTTCGGTTCGGATACTCGTGCTGAGTAGCTAACAGCCATTGTTCTTCTACAAGGTTGACTTTGACATTAAATAACCCACGAAGGTTGACATGCCATCGAACAAAGAAATCGAAACAAAACCTTACGGTTCGGATGGATATTTATTTAGATGCCAAATTGCCAAAGGGAATGTACTAACAGAAAATAAACTATTATTTGGCGAAGTTACCTTTTCAAAAATTATTTTAAAAAGTTTTATTAAATGGCATTAGTTGGATTTCATATTCCCCACCCGCCACATGCGAGTATATTTTGCATTGAAAACTTTCTAATTGATTTTAGTTTATATTACAAATATAAACACTTCAAAACAAAATTTTATTCTTTTCAATTATTCGAGTTTTCTGAAAATTGATTAAACTGATGATTTTTTTTGGGGGGGGGGACATACACACAACGAATATTTAAGTCAGTGATAACTACTATCTGTTCTACGGTATAAGATATTAAAACACCAAAAAGAATCACATCAAATTATGTAAAAATGCTCTTGTAGGGCTCATTTGATAATGTATCTGAAAGATTTACAATTATGTTATTGTTAGGGTTTATATTTATTTAGTAAATATGTGATAAAAGGTTGCACTTGAGTAAATTTCATATTGAATTTTTTGTATAAGCGTTAATATATTTTTAACAAGTGAACGTAACGCAACATTGACAAAATGTAAAACTTACTCCACTCTACTGAATGTCCAAATAAAAACTTATCAGAAACCCGAAGTAGTAATGATATTCAACAAGAGTAATATTTCTCAGATGCATTAACTGTACAAAATGACGTATTCCCAACAATAAAACTATGCAATATATATATATATATATATATATATATATATATATATATATATATATAAAATTAAAAAAGCATGTTAATTTGAGTGACGAGACATAGCCATCAACGATTTTAATTAAAATTTTGTTTAAACCAGATACCAATTATTACATTTTAAGATTTAATAATAATAAAAACACTAAAAATATTATAGTTACTTGCCTACGCAATTTTGAACAGTTGATATGAGTAATAATTTGTTTTTATGCATTCTAAAATTAAAATATAAAACCCATTAGTTCAGTTCGTTAATAACTCATTTTTCAAAAATACTGAAGTAAAAAAAATACAAATGTTTAAGTTGTCGAACTGAAAATATTGGTTATTTTAAAGAACTTTTTACAGCTTTATAAAATAACTTGTCTAATTGTGTTATTCAATGAAGGATTTAAGAGGAGATTCCTAACCAGCACATATTCGATAGTAATTTCATAAATTGTAATGAAGATGAAAGTAATCAGTAAAATTATTATTACCGATGATACCAATTTAAACGCGTGGAAAATATGCATTACCTCATAACAGTATAAATAAAGGCTAATGAAAAAAAGTTGAAATAAACAAAAATTCTGAAGAATTTACAATGGTCTTTCATTCGTTTCTAAAATACCGTAAAACAAATCAGCATTTATAAAAATTTGATTTATGAATACTCTTCCCACTTCAAAATTCTTAGCGACATGTAAGGTTATTTATTGGTTGAAAAAATGAGTAAATACCAAATGATGCGAAAAATCGTTAAATGCACTTGCTTCGGTATATGTGTGTAAATAAACGCAAAAGAAAAAAATTCATGCATATCGAGAAAACATTTCAAATACCGTAATACATACTACAGAGCATTAGCTTTACACAAACTGGATAAATTTATAAAGCACAGAAAGCAATTTTGTAGGTTTTGGAATATTACAGTCTATCATAACACAAAGACGGACAATAATGGAATACTTCTAAGAGCTGCACTTCCTGTCTCATGGCAGCAGCAGCATCTAAAACACATGCAACTTCACGGAAACTTGTCACCTGTGTTCAATAACATCAAAACAAAAAGGGTGCAATTTGCAGGTCACTGCTACCAAAAGATGAAATCGTACATGAAATCACGGAAGAAAAAAAATCGTGCAGACCAGCCAATTTGAAATAGACATGTGTGCAAAGAGTGACGAATTCTTTGCACTCATGGAGAATAAAGAGCAGTGCAAGTCAACTGATTGCAATCGAGTAAGGTCGAATGGCATATCTTGAACTATGTTATTCGATGACGATAAGGAAAAGTCTTTGGGAAGTCCCATAGTGGATGCGAAAATAAGCGGGGAAACCCAATACTAAGAAGAAATAGCCAAGCAAAGTGCCATGTGCAGGTTTGTAGGCTGAAACGAACACACATACACAGAAATTTTCCCACAGTCAACAAATGCTGACACACTAATATCATAAGGATGAATTCACTGAGTAAGCAAATAACTGCAGAGATTTCAAAAAATAAAATTACATGACTATTTTTTTCTCAGAATTCATTACAGATCACTGGATAATTTCTGACTACTTGGTGATGATATTCGGATCATCACAGGCTTTAGTTGAAATACTCATTTTCAAAATTCATGAATTTAAAACTTAAATAATAGTTCATTAAACTGAATCATTGTGCTGTAAACGTTTTATTCTTGCAATATTAGTCAAAGAAAATGTTAGGGAATTTGCACAAAAAACTTTAAAATCAAAAGTGATTGCAAAACTGAAAGTATGTACCAAATTTAAATGAAAAGAATAGCCTCTTAAAAATGAATGAAGATAGTTACAACCTTATAGCTCTAAGGACACTATTCCTCACACACCAAATTTATGTGAACAACAACGTTTTATAATTGCAGCATGATCTCACAACTTAGTTATGCCCCACCACCTTAAAAAAAAAAAAATTAACAGAAAAAAAAAAAATAATAGAGAAACTAGATAGAAAATATGAAATTTTAAGACTTTTTGCGAATATCATTTATTTGATTCACAGATTTGTCTTTTTAGATTTAGGTGTGTGTGTGGGGGGGATCATATAATAAACTTTATAAGAAAGCCTCATTTTGCACAAATCACAAAAACTAAAAAGCAAGATTACAATGAAATATTTAGGAAAACGATATTAACTTTCAAAAATCAACAATATCATAAAAATCCTAAAATATCAAGTGGTGTAGTAGGTTACTTTCATTTTATGAAAAGTCTAACAGCTATTAGTTGTCAAGAGTTATCAGCACAAATAATACATGTTTCTAAAATATTTTTAAAAGGTTTTATTCGCTACATCCAACCAGTTGATTCAAACTATACCCCCCTTTCTGCTTCCGGGAAGCCTAGTTCTACTTATCAACTAAGAGATAGAAGGTACCACAGAAATTCAAATAATACCTATAAAGCAACTCAATCATGTCTCCGATTGGTTGGTGTCATATTTATTATTATTTTACACACTCAGTGATAAGTATGTTCCTTTTTAAAAGATGAAGATTTGTGGCACATTTTTATTAATAAAGCTTCATAAATCGATCTCATAATTGAGAGAGAGAGAGAGAGAGAGAGAGAGAGAGGAACACAATTATCTTTATTAGCTAAGAACTGAAAGCAAAAAAAAAAAAAAAAAAAAGCACTATTTTAGTTTTGTTGAAAAACTATTCCAAATTATTTTTATTTTTGAAATAGCTATTCAAATGTTATTCAGTAATCAGGAATAAATTCAGTCAAGTTGAAACATTATGCTTAGAGAATTCTCATATTTAATAATGAAATATTTAGGAAAACTTTCAAAAATCAACAATATCATAAAAATTGTTAATCAGTTATTTGTGTGAGTGTGTGTGCTTATTTAATTTTGTAGAATACATTATCACTTATAAATTCTTATTTGCACACACATTCAAAATTTATAATAATAGGTTCCTGGGGGGGGAGTAGTTATTTCATAGGGGACCTAAGTTTTGTTCTTAATATCTGAATCTCAAAATGTGTAAACACTGATCTTACTATAATGATTATAAAAAATATAGGTAAATGGCTAAAAATGACCATTAAATAGCAGTTCACCTGAACTAAGTGGTTTTGCATCAAGTTATACGTAATTACTAAGTTTTAGCTTTTTTCTTCTACATAACTGTAAGATGTGGACAAGTGAAGTGGCATGTTAAAAATGGAAATAATCAGAAATAATGATTTTATATGAATCTAGCATAGGCCTAGACAGATGATTGGATATATACAGAGAATTTTGTCAGAAGAGTTCTGAAAAAAAGTGTATTATATGCAGTAATATAGTGTTTGTCTCAGAAGTTCATGTGACAGGACATTCACAACGACCTGCAAAGAAATGTATAACTAATCATGACACCTCCCCCAATTTTTTTAAACACCCTTTGGTTAAAAAAAAATTGCTTAAAACTATTACTCTTACCTAATTGTTTATTGATGAGTAAGAATTAGTAAACTATCCAGTCTTCTGTTTAATGTGCATTCATAAAGTGATCATTTTTATCATTTCCTCATACTTTACTGCACTTAAATGTTTCTCTATATTAACCGAAGTGCTAAAAAGCTCTTTTTATGAATTTCTAGTTTGTACAAAGACATTCTTCCTATAATTCTAAAGGATAATGGTAATAATGTAAGCAATAATAAAATTCAATAATCCATTACAAGAGAATCATCAGATTATTCATGCTTATATTTCTGTTATTTTACAGAGAATTCATACTGACAGCAACCAAAGAAATTAATACCAAAAAGGAACAAAATGAATCTTAGTAAGAATTCCTACTTAACAGGGTTTAAATGCAGAATTGGATTTTCATTGACATATCAAAATTCATCTTTACAATATATTGTGTTAAATTTTTCATAAAATCTTTTTGATGAAAAATTATTTCCAAAATTAGTTTTGTAAAAGGATTTGTAAAATTGGAAGCACATATGAAGAGTTTTTAAAAGCTTATTTTTCTTCATTTCAGGAGTATGTTTGCACATTACGCATATAACACTGATTTTTCCAAAATAACTATTTTTTATGAACAAAAATTTGGTCCACCCATAGGTTCACCTCTTAGTGTGGTCCTTGAATGCCTTTTCCTTGAATTTCTAGAATCTGGCTCCTTTAAATTTCTAATACCCAAAGATTTTATTTCCATTATATAGATGACATTACTCATATCCATGGAATTATGACTTTAAAAAATTACTAATGAAACAATATCGAATCTATCAAATTTTACTTATGAACAAGAAGATAACACCTTACCTTTCCCAGACATTTTTCTAATAAATAATAAATTAGAATTAAAAGTTCATCACAAATCCACTAATGAAAATAACCATATATATTTTTATTTGCAGCATACCAATAAAATAAAAAGGGTAATAATCCTAAAGCTCTTAGAATTTGTACCCTCAAATCTTAAAATGGCAAATTGGACTATATAGAAAATTCCTTCACGCAACTTCAACATCCTAAATCTTTTATATAGTAAAAGTTGGCGACCATAGTTGAGGGTGACCTGAAGGCTCCCTTTTCAATAGCTACCACACCAAGGTGTAGGGGAGGGCACTACTCCTTTCCCTGGATTGCTCATCTTTACCCTTGATCCTTACCTTATAATGCTAAGTGTAAGTACCATTTTTCAAGTCTTTGGTATGACTCAACCTGGGATTGAACCCTGGTCTCCCAGACCACTGACAAGTACTTTACTCATTAGGCCAATGTATATAACATGCCAAAATAAAAGCTCTCAAAATTCACAAATGTACATGTTCTCCAAAAACTTCACAACAATTTTTCAAATCATAATTCATTGCATAGATATATAATTTTATCCAACAATTCAACCACAAATATCATAAAAAGGACAATTAAGAATTTAATGGATAATAAAAATAACAATACCCTCATCTTATCCAGAACAGAGGATTTATGAAATTCCATGCCTGAATTGTTAAAAAAAAAAAAAAAAAAAAAAAAAAAGTTTTGTCAAACAATTTAGAAACTAATCACAACTTCAATTTTTAAGATTCTAAGGTGTTAGTTTATACACATAATAAATATGCTGGAAAATTGTTTAAACCACAATACAATCAGAGACCTTTTTTTCAATTTGTCTCCTTATTTGATCAATTTGGTGTTGAAAAGTTACAAAATTCCTTATTCTAAATAATCCGGCTACATCTTTTATACATACTTAGATAAACAGATAAGTTTGATTTAACAGAGGTAGATAGAAGGCAGTTAAAATTCATTAAGATAGTTTATGGAATATTCATAATAGGCAGTTTGCTTTGGTTAGACTTAATGACATATGAACCACTGTAGGTTCTTTCATGCCAAATCCTGTTTTTACATACATATCAAATATGACTTGTAAACATATGCTTGATAACATTTTTAAACGAGCCTGAGCTTACAGTTAAATGATTTCAAGTGTTATGTATATTTAACAATTCAATTAAACATTAGTCATTTGTTTACACACAGTTAAATGAACAGTTTTATTTCAACAATTCAATTTAGTTGGTTGGGTTATATGACATTGTAGGTTATTTCATGTCAAATCCTCTTTATATCATATATATTATTTGTAAACATTTTGCTGATAACATTTTAAAATGAGCTTGAGCTAATTTGTTTGCACACAGTAAAATGTTTTTAAGTATTGCTTTGTAAAGATTTAAAATCAGTCATTTGTTTGCACACATTTAGATGGATATACATGATTGGTAAGTGAATAGTTTGTAGGTGATTTTATTTTTAAAGGAGTTAGAACTAATTTGTTTGCACACTGCTATAGTTTCTACACAGTTAAATGGTTTCAATTTTTGCTATCCCACATTAACAATTCTATTCAATATAAATCATTTAGTTGCAAAGAGTGAAATGGTTACAAGTATTACTAGTTAACACTAATTCTATTCAACACTATTCACTCATTTGCACACAGTCAAATATTTCCAATTGTTATGTAATACTAAAAATTCAATATAGGCACGCAGTTATAACATTAACGTTTGTATTCAACATTACTCATTCATTTGTACCATTAACTGGTTGTAAGTGTTGCTATGTATCATTAACAAGTCAATTAAATAACAGTCATTGGTTTACATAAAGTTGAATGATCAAATAGTTCTACTTCATACAATTCACTTCGGCATAAGTTGCACTCAGTTTAAATGTCAAACAGTTCTATTTGACCCAATCAGGTGCAACCACTCTGGGCCAGAATGAACCTGGGAGTGGTGGCAATGAAGGAGTACTCCATATTTATCAAGGCTCCAGCATTACTGGAGCCTCACCATCAGATAGTTTAGTGTCATATCTAGGACACTTGTTGAGGTGGGGGTCTTATCCAACTGCAGAGATGCAGTCAGTGTATTCTACAGCCCCAGCTAATTGGGCTATATATAATAGGTAAATATGAACTAAATAATATATATATTAACAAAGATATATAGATTGTTGTGATATAATTTTAAAAAAAATTAAAAAATTTTGGAATATCATGTCACAGACTTGAAATAAAACACCACCAATGGAAAGAGAATGTTAAAAAAAAAAACAACTTCATTTTTTTCAGTTTCATTTAATAAACCACATCCAGATGTAGGTCAAAAAGCCAAATGTTAAACATTGGAAAATACAATGACAACATTTATTATGATTTTTGCATTTCAAATTAGAATAATTAAAATTTGAAAAGCAAAACATTTTTGCTTAGAGAAACAACTATATGAAATTAAAAAGTTAATTTTACAAATAGATGAGTAGCATGATTTTATTAATTCATCAATTCAAATAGCTGTTGTTTATAAAGAAAATAGCCAAAGAAAATATTCCAAATTTAAAATAAAATATAATATACAAATGTTTTTTGAAGGTAAAAGCCAATGAATTGTATTACAATTAACGAAGTTTATTTAATGAGGGTGTCAAAGTACAAGACTGGCCATGCTGGCAATTCAGGTATGCCAAAGAATGGTCACAAAGTGCTTTCTTTCAGTGAAAAAGCAAAAGGTAAGATAAAAACTAAGAAATAATATTCTATCATGTCTAATAGTATACAGTTATGATGCTATTTCATTATTAATAATCGTTAATCTCTAATGTGCCTAATTAATGATTAAATTTCATCATAGGTACAGGAAAAATTATATATGGTTCAGTACTATCTGCATTTTCAGGCATACATTAAAGTCTGGTAACATGTCCCTAACGGTAAGGGAAGAATGATATTTTTATCAGACATCTTAAATTCAATGTACTATTTTATATAAAAAAGAATGCATCAGAAGGGCAAAAAATATTTACCAATTGGTAAGTTTGAGGCCAAGGTACATGGACACGAGTTATATAGTTCAACTAAATTCACACAGCTCAACTGAATAATTACACCAAAAATTTGGATTTCATAGCAAGGTTTTATGTTGTTGCAGACAATTGAGTTAGTAATTGTTAAAAAAATGGTTGATATTGGTCATTAGTCAGTCAACCAACATCACCTAAGGGAATCAACATATAGTGGATACACTTAATACTCCTTTCAGCAGGATTGTTAAAAAAATGACACTTATCTACCAGGACAAATCTGGATGTTTCTCATGATTACATTGATACAGTTATCCGCAATAAATTCCAAATGACCAAAATCCTATCTTTTAGGATGCAAAAGGTACACTGTTAGTGAATTACTTTGAGAAAAAAAAGTATCAAACTGTCAGTGAAACAGTTTGCAGCAGCTATAAAATAAAAGATTTGTGAGGGAGCTTGATAACTAGGGATGCACTGATAAGCAAAATGGCTGATTACCGATTACTCGGCCTTTGATAATCAGTTGATTACGGATTAATCGGCCGATGAACAGGTATTCTAATGCCGATTTATCAGCAAATTTCCTGGTCATAAATGGTACTAATATTAATTTAATTATATCGTAAACAAAGACAAGTTAACTCCCTTTTTTTGCTTGACATTGAAAATTCACCGAAGGACATCTAGCCTATTGCAACTGGACTAAATTTGAGGCAAATAGAGGTAAGCATAAGGAAAATTTCTCTCCTTTCGCTTCTGATCAAATTAACATTATTATTTTGTACTTTAAATCACCGTCAAAGAAAATTATTATTACTCTATCTTTCAGTTTTCACGTTGAGGAATTGTATGGTAAATTGTGACCACATGTGAACCGAAAATAAAGCATTCTTTATCAGTCATACACTTGTTCCTCATTTTTCGACCCATGCTACAATTACATTTATATTTTTATGGTTTAGATAATCCATACTATTTTGAGATAAATTACTAATTAGATGTCAGGTATAAGTAATTCAAATACGTAAAAAATTAATTGAATATTGACATTATGGCAACCAGTTTCTGCTGGAAATATTTTTATGTCAATCCCAAGAATGAGAATACATCTGTCTGCAAGTTATGTCAAGCCATCATATCAAGGGGTGGCAAATCAGCAAAAACTTTTATAATGATTAATATGTTAAACCATCTTAGAAAAATTAATCCAGAAGAAGCAAAAGTTGCAGATAAGGAAACAATGAATGTTTAGGGACAGACATTCCAGGAACAAGTGGCAGCAACTACGAACCTCCAGCAAAACACCAAACTACTATAGAATCGATATGGGTCAAGAAGAAAATTTGGGATATTAATGATCACAGGTCTCAAGAATATGCTTGAATATCAACTGCAATCATTTCTCCAATCAGATAATGGATCTCTTGAGAACTGACTGACAAACAGTAAATTTTCTTGTGTTTCATTATAAGCAATTTGCTATTCAAAACAGTAAATAACAGGAAACTAATAGAAAGAAAACATAGAATTACAAGAAATTCAAAGACTATAATGCTCGCGAGATTAATAGTTACAACTTACTGGTACTTTGGTGGCCTTGATTTAATGAGAATCAGTGAATGTCAATGTATAATATAGATAGGTCATTTTCAACATTTGCAATAGACATGAAGATTAATTGGATTAATTTTGCAAAATAATTATTCAGAAAAACAGACAATATTTTAAGTGATACACACACATTTTATACATATATAATAAAAGTTAAAATGAAAAACTGAAATGGAGAAGCGCAAAGAGAAAAATTCAAAGTTACACCAGTACCAACTATAAAACCAAGATTTTGCAAGCATTATCCAGAATGACACAAGAAAACAGATGCAAAAAAAAAATTATTTTCACATTAAATGGTAAAATTAGAGAAGGAAAAAAAACAGGGAGGCTGTTTGAAATTCAGAGAGAGACACTCATCCTTTCATTACAGATAAGCCAGGACATAGGTTCCAACAGATAACTATTTTCTAGAAAAAATATACCAGTATTCCAGTGATTCAACCTGATGAAAATATTCACATTCTGTATCCAAGCAAGACAGTTTCATTTAGGAAACTATGTACAGGATAGAGAAAAAAAATAGAGAAGTTAATGAATAATGGTTATAAAATTCTCGATTACTTCTGTCCTCATTGTATTTTGATAAGAAAAAGATGTGTTGGATAAAAAAAAATCTAGATGGTCGCTTGGTTTTACTGTTAGTACAGATATGAAATCAGCAAAATTAACTTTCCACACACATTGAAACAATGAACTAACAACAGCTTTATTTAAAAATTCAACAGAACTTAAATATAAATCCAACTACTTAAATAAAAATTAAGCATGACTTAATTGTTTTAATACATGCTATGAAAACATTAATACTGATGCAATAAAAATTGAGTCATGATTGAGGCAGAAAAGTGAATATTTTAGAAGTTTAATCTTTAAAGCCATCATCATACTTTCAAAATTTTTACTTGTTTTTGTGCTAGACCAGGAAAGACTTTCCTTTTGTACAATTTCTACAGAGTTAATGAAAACCATATCAGTTAATGAGATAAAAATTAATTTCAAAGCTACACATCAGATTTCCAAGAGCATTATTGTTTGACCAATTCAATTTCATAGCTTAAATTCCCATCATCACCAACATTATTTTTATACTGGTACATTATTTTCCTAGCTAAAATGAAAATGAACATAGAAAATAAAAAATGCTGAGGAAAAAATTACAAACTTAAGAAGCTTGTAATATTATACTGCTAAGCATCAATGAGTAAATACCAAGAATAAAATATAATATTTACTTTTAAGTGAAAAGCTGGTTCACTTATTAGGTAACAAACTGTAGTTGAAGGTGACTCGAAGGGTCCCTTAGGTTATTTTGTTTAATGGCTTATCAACCTTTGATAGTTATTTAAATGCTAAATCCTGTTTAAGCATAAAGAATTTTTAAGTAAATGGAAGATGTAGGTAGCATATTTTAAACAAGCCAGAGAACATTTGTTTGCACACAGTTAAATGGTTTTTAACAAACACTCCATATTCAAATAGAGATAAATCATTAATATCGACTGTGTGTAAATTGTTATATCTATTTATTCAATAAAAGTTAAGTTGGTGACCTTAGTTGAAGGTGACCTGATGGCTTTCCTTTTCAATAGCTGAAGGGTAGGAGAGGGTGCAACTCCATTCCCTGGATTACTCCCATGAGTAGAGTGTTTGCCAATGGACCAGGAGATTGGGATTCAACCCCAGGTAGAGTCATACCAAAAAATGGCACTTGATTTATTCAATAGAAAGTTATATATTGTGGCTAAAAAAAAATCTGATTGAGGCTTAGAGAAAGTTTTTAATAAATAATGTAGCTATTATAAACAACTATACACCTAAGAAAGGGGGATTAGATTGAACCCCCACCCCACCCGATATAAGGCTATATGTATAAACAAAGTGATCATGAGGAATATGAAAGAGGATAAAATTTGTAATATGTTTAGTTCACGAGGCTGGAAGAAGTATAAATATATATGGAAAAATAAGTTAAGTTTGATATATTGCAGCTATTCAGAACTAATTTACCTAAGAAAGGGGATAGATTGAAAAATCTGAGTCATGTATGAATGAAGGGAACAGCAAAATTGTACTGGCTTCAAAAATTAGTCTCAATCTTTTGTTATGGATATGAGCTAAGATCATAGCTGCATTAAAATCAAAGTTTTGGATATATGTAGGAAAAGTGTATTAAGATTGCCTAATCTAATCTTGTTTATGTTTATATAGATGTTTATAAATCATATGATAATTTTTCAAAAAAGAACGCTGATTGAATGGTTATATAAACTTTCTTTGTATACACATTTTTTTCTTTTCTGCTGTTGTTGTTTTATCAAAACATCCATCGTTGTTCGAGCAACACTCGTTTCACCATCTTAAAGTCCTGATCTTTTATTAAAACTGAAACATTTTAACATTGACTTTCCTTTGTAATAAATTCATCACTTTTGAATTACTTAGTTTTTCTATTTTCTTTTAATACATACATATATGTTTAAAAAACAAGAAATTTAGAAATAGTATTCATTTCCATGATAGATCTATTATGGAAGCTTGAATAGCTGTCTGATGGAATTCAAATGGAGTTTGGTTACTTTTTTTCGATTAAACACCAGCAACATATTTCATGTTATATCGCGTTGTGATGTATTTTCTATTGCGGTTAATTATTATTTTCGATATATTGTTGGTGTATGAGTAACTGATTTTTAAATTAACCACCGAAAAACAAAAACAAAAAAAAACAAAAACTAGCAAACTTAAACAAGGAAAAGAAAGAAGTGGGTAATTGTAAAAAATAAAGAAGAATGCCCTTTAGGAAGAAAATGTAACAGAATATTATTAACCAAACAAATATTTCCACTAAAGAAGGTAAACTAAATAGCAAAGTTTACATAGGAATTTCATCATTAAACTGGAAGTTTAGGTATTATAACCATATACAATCATTGGGGAGGGGGGGTTTACCCCTCTGCAGAGGTGCAGTCTGTGTATTCTACATCCCCAGGCGACTGGGCAATACACAGAGTTAATGTCAGAAAACAGTTTTATTTCAGATAATTCAGTTTAGCATAAGTACTCAGTTTAGATGTCAAAACAGTTCTATTTTAAACAATTCAGTTTAGCATAAATATGCAGCTTAAATGCAAAAAAAAGTAGTAAACTCAAGAAACCAGGGTTTAGTTCTTTTTAACCCATAGATAGGACCCTTATCAGGTGCTACTACATTTGTTATATTTTGACCTTTTGACCCGGCCAAAAATGCCATTCCAAGGTGATGCACCAGAAGGAGGTGACACATTCTAATGGCAGTTATGAGAGGAAATCGTGTGGGCAGAAATTGGCTGATGAAATGGGACAAGCTAAAAAATTCCCATGGTACACTCATAGACTGATGCACCGGAAGAGAGTGACCTGCGAACTGCATGACAGTTATTTCCGCTTGATGACGATTAAACATTCGATTTCTAAGATCGAGTGGGCGATCGTGTGGGCGTTGAATTATTATATAACGCAGTCAAGACGGAAGTCAAGGGCCAGTTGAGTTGAAGATTGGATGGAGTTATAGATGAGATGTCGTAGGGAAAGCCACATCAGGCCGAAGGGGCCTTTGGGCCCTGATGAGTTGAGGTCCGGAGAAGATGCTGATAAGATGCCGTAAAGAAAGCCATCACCCAGCAGAGTGGCCTCTGGACCTTCGGTTGAGCATCAGGAGAACGAGAAAGACAACGTTGACAGCTATAAAAGTGGGGGTCAAAATATTGCAGTTATGTTCGATCTCCAGCTCCCTCTCACACGCAAACCTTGAGTAACCCTTTTCGAACCCTTGCAATAAAGTGAGAGGTAAATATTTTGTTAAAGAAGTCTTCCTGTGTCTTTATTATGGTGTCGTTATGATACGGCACAAGAGAATATAACATATTGGGTCAGAGTGGACCTGGGAGCAATGGCAATGAAGGAGTACGCCACATTCCCCAAAGGTCCAGCATTACTGGAACCTCACCATCAGATTGTTTAGCATCATATCCAGGAGGCCCATTGCAGGTGGAGGGCTTACCCCTTTGCAGAGAAGCAGTTGGTGTATTCTACAACCCCAGTCAACTGGTTAAGATGAAAGAAAAGAATTTATTGGTAAATGTAGACATAAGAATAAATACCTAATAAGATATCAAATAATTTTTATATCCCAATTATTTATAATAATTTTTATAATATATAAACTATACATATTTTTTAGTTATCTATATCTTAACTAAGATAACCATCTCTTTAATTCTCTTACACTTCATCAGTAGACTGAGTCCTTATGATAATATGATTAAAAACTTCTTTCCAAAAATAATTGATATTAATAATTTAGCAAAGATAATATGTACAGAACTAAAACATGATAAAATGTTGAATAGAGGCTCAATACTACAAAAATCTAAACATAAAGAGTAATGAATAGTTCTTTGTAACTAGTAGACAAGTAAATGTTTGAAAAATTACCTATTATATATATATATATATATAAAATTTATTTGATATTGTAAAAAATGTTTTCCAATTAAACTAAAATTATAAAAACACTATATAGCTTACAAAGAATACTCAAAAACCTGAAATCAAGTTACTAATATGAAATAAACAAAATTAACAACAAAAACCGTAAATAAAAAGAAAACTTCCCAAGCGGTTAATTTTTAAAGTAAAATACATCACATGATATAATGTGAAATATATCACCGGAGTCTAATGGGAAAAGAAAAAAAGTAACCAAACTTCATTAGACAAGCTTGAATACATGAAATAGATCTATAATGGAAATAAATACTATTTCTAAATTCGTTCTTTTAAAGAAAAATGTATATTTTGCTCAGCGAGTTATTTTGTATTAATAGGCGTGCATTGAGCAGTCATTATATATGTTTACAGGTTCACTCTGCTGGAGATCACTCTTTCATTCAAGAATGAGACAATTTGGCCAGAGTTTCTTCCAGTGATTCAATTACAATAAATCTTGGGGATTCTGTTAATTCATTTTCTGATTCTGAAAGGTTATGCATTTTTTTTTGTATGAGCTATATGTGTTTGTTTATTTAGTTATTTTTTTTTTAACTTGTCCTGTGTTCCAACACCTGTTGTGAATTTATCAAGGAGGATAAATATTTGTTTTGGCTAAGACAGATATATCAGCCAATACATTCACGTTGGGAGGAGAATTTTGAGCCTCTGCTGGTTTCAGACTTTCAATAACCAAAACCTAGATAACCAAAACAAGATTTTGACTACTGCTTAACTTGAAAAGTTAAACTGTAGTCAAAATCTTGTTTCTCTCAATGCAACTGATCCTCAACCATCACCTTTAAGATAAAGAGTTGGGTATTTGTTTGCCACAAGAGTAATTAGAAGAATATGGTGGAGACAATCATAAGTGCTAGGGCCTGATATGACCAAGCTGATTGATCGGATTGGGCCTCTCTAGCCAAGATAAAAGCTGAAGTGGAGTGTGGCAGGTGACTTGACCACTTGGCATCCAGGCTACAGGCTGCTCACAGCCACCTGGATCCCATCTCATGCATTACTAGTTATCACCCATAACCAAATGGCAACTATATTGGTGATGGTGGGGGGGGGGGAAGGAAAAGTGAGCATTACCCTTCTGCAAAAGTGCATTTGGCATATTCTACAAGCCCATCCAACAGTCTGATACAAATATTGGTTTCAATGCACTGGAAATTATGTCAGCAATGTTAGAATATCACAAGGTATGTTCCATAGATGCTTTCACACACAAACAGAAAGACTACTGAACGCAAATTTAATAGGACTTGTTTAACCACTATGAAAGTAAGGGTGAAGGTTTCCAGGACTGCATCATCATTGGTGACAAGGCAGTGTTACCACTATTAGCTGGAATCAAAACCTATGGACCACAGCAGATTTTTGTAACCACATTCTTCTTCACTGCTGGTGAAAATGTATAGCTAATAGTGTTGACCAGGTAGGAAACTAGTGTTTCAAATATTGTACTTGTTTTTGTAAGTATTTCAAGGTTAATAGATGAAACATTATTTAAAATTTCTAAACATTCATTAATATCAACAAAAACTGCATGAAAGAAAAAAAGTACTGATGAACAAGTAGGCACTGTTGGGGCCTGAATGCATGATTAAGAAATGCACACAAGTTAAAATAACTTAGAAGATTGGAGTTCCAATCTATAAAAATAGTACTATGCGTACTTATTAAGTACGCATAGTACTGAAAGCATTGAAAGCATTTAGCAAATAATATTTTACTGCAAATAAGCATTTGTACAACATAAAAAGAAGATGGAAGGAGGTTATAAATATCCATAGAGAAATGTTTTTTGTTTAAAAAGGCAGATTTTCATTTACTTTTATCAGCTTTATATCACTTACATTTGGAATAATCAATAATGCTGGTTTTGATAATAAATGCAACTAAAACTCCTAACAGTTGATAATTCAGTAACTGTAAGCAAAACTATGTTACCACCAATATCACTATTTCTTTGGTTATATACATCATATTCTCAATGATTTTATTTTCATTAAAATCACAATTATCAATAAAATTGTTTTATATTATTAATACTTTTGGACTTATCTATACATGAATAACATACAATTTTATTTATTTATACAACTAAATAGATGTTTAGTGTGAATAAGAAGGCTAATTTGCAAATTGATCTTAGAAATTTGATTTTGATAAATATTTACTTGATATTACTGATTTATAATTATTTAGTTTTATTTTGATATGAAAGAATTCTTTTAAAATCTATTAAAAAAAATAAATAAATAATTTTATTCTTTACTAATCAAGTCAAACATTTATATCTTGAAAATTTAGGGATGAAAACTAAGAATGATGGGAAGAACCAGGATCAAAACTGTTCTCTTCAATTATACTTCTGTTTCAAATAAGTTTAATGCAATAACTCAATTTCAAATCATGTTAAATGCTACTTATAAAAATAATTTTACTTTGGTTTCATCCAATATTAATGTATATTTAATTACACATACATAAAAGTCTTTCTAATCAAATATTTTATTACAATAGAATGTAAATATTAGCACTTGGAGGGCACATATTTTTGCTATTAATATTGTGCTACATTCTAAAGCCTAGCTTCACATCTTGAGGACAAAAATTTATATTATATAGATTAAATACAAAATTTGCCACATAATTAGCAGTTTTACTTCCAATAAAGTCTTCATCAGGCATGGTTTCAGGGCTGAAGCATCATTACCACTAACCCAGGGTGCCCCAGCAGCATTTCACAATACTACCAGACTTTATTGAATGGTGTTTGCTCTCTATGAATGCCAAATCCGCTCATGAGCAGTTACAGTCTTATTTTGGACCTTTTTTTTTTTTTTACACATATTCCCTTTTCACTGCTGGTGAAAATCCGAGTTTGGTTAAAAATGTAGAGGTTGAATTCGAAATAAAACCTCAACATCCAATCTCAAGGTCTTTGTATATTTCCAATTTACGCTGATGCACCCAGTTGATATTGACCTTGAAAGGGATCGTTAATTCAGCAATGATAAATTTCTTTGAATTAACTGACCAAATGATGAGATCTGGATGCTGGCGAGTTGATGTTATTCCCAGTAGAAAAGCGAGTCGCCAATCTGCGTCAGCAATATCGCGCCAGTCCATGCAACCATGAATCAATGTGGAGTTTTTGAAACGTTTCATTCTTTAATAAACTATACTTGTTTTTATACATGAAATTTTATTGGCATTTTCACAACACATTTTTGCAATCTCAGCAATAATTCCTAAGATTTCATTGTGTCTCCACGTGTAACTTCTTAGGAAATACTGACATCCAGTTAGAATGTGTTTGAGATTAGCAATTTTCCCACATGCTTTGCAAAGGTTGGATGTACAACCTCCAGAGTTTTAAATTTACTAGAGTAGGTAATATGTCATAAACTGCCATTAAACTGTTAAGGCTCCATTAGTTTGATGTCGCTCCATGTGATGGTCCTGTTCTTGGTATTTTCCCACCAAGTCCATGCACCTTTGGGTTGTGCCACAGCTATGGTGAGAAGCTTGCTTTCCTCAAAATGATGAATCTCTTTCGAAACCATTTGTTTATTCTTTGTGGTCTCTTTTGACCACCACTGTTGTGGGTGAAGACCAAATCCGGATCTTCCAGTTGCCACAAAGCCAATTACTTTTCTACTGCATATTTAGTGTCCCATTTCCAACCTGTTATTATGGCAGGT
>CAUZXS010003704.1:0-5000 GCA_963585895.1 Sepioteuthis lessoniana
GATAGTTTAACTGTGTGCAAACAAATGACTAATGTTTAATTGAATTGTTAGTGATATATAGTAATATTTGGAACTATTTAATTTTGTTGACTTATACTAAATTGAATTATTTCAAACAGAACTGTTTAATCATTTAACTGTGTGTAAACAAATGACTGATGTTTAATTGAATTGTTTGTGATACAGAGCAATGCTTGGAACCATTTAACTGTGTTCAAATAAATGACTAATGTTAAAATAGAATTATAAGTAATATATAGCAATATTTGATACTATTTGACTGGGCTGTAGAATACACTGACTGCACCTCTGCAGTCGGGTAAGACCTCCCCCAAAATGAATGTCCAAGACATGACTTGAAAAGAATTTGATTGTGAGGTTCCAATAATGCTGGAGCTTTGGGGAATGCGGAGCGCTCCTTCATTGCCATCGCTCCCAGGTTCACTCTAGCCCGGAGTGGTAGCACCTGATAGGGCCCTATCTATGAGTTAAATAGAACTAAATTGCTTACTTATGCTAAAAGGAATTACTTTAAATAGAACTATTTTGATATTTAAACTGTGTACATATGCAAAACTGAATTGTTTGAAATAGAACTGTGTTTTACATTGATACTGTACTTAAGCTGAAGTGAATAGTTTGAAGTAGAACTGTTTTGACATTTAACTGTGTGTGGACAAAAATTATACTTATATTAAACTGAATTGTTTGAAATAGAACGGTTTGGCTCAACAAAATAGCTTGAAATAGAAATGTTTTGACAATTAGACTGTAGTGATGATAAATTGAATTGTATGTAATAGAACTGACTTTGTGTAAAATAGATTTGGCATTAAATGACCTAGGAAGGATGATATGTCATAAAACCCAACCCAACTATTGTAGGATAGTCCCGACTCGCGAATTAATTTTTGTAATTTGCTCTGCCTAGTATTGAGCACTCTTTACGGTGGGTTTTTGTTCTTTTGACCAACTGGTTGCGTATCTCTTGATTTTTTTTTTCAATTGGTGTGACAAGGTTGGCCTTTTTTTTTTCTCCCGATAACCTTTTTTTTTTCCCCCGATAACCTTTTTTTTTTCCCCGGGCAGGGATTCGAGATTTATTGTTATCACTGAATTCTGGCGTTTTTTTTTTCTTTTTCTTTGTCACCGTAAATGCTGGTAGGTAGTAAATTAGTAAATATATATATTGAACGGATGTATGTAAACAATTGTAATTGTGATTCATAACCGCTTAAAATTTACTTCGCAGCTAATGTCTCCTCGTGGCTGAATGGTTAGAAGCTTTGGCTTGGCGTTTGAGACAACCGGGTTTCGATCCCAGCTACGGGAAGATACTGTCTAGCCACACTGATGAGTTCTGATAGAACGAAACAGATCTGTCTGTGGATGACTATATATATATATATATATATATATATATTTCATCGTTCATGAGTTCTTCCCTCTTTCCCCTGCAGTGACCGGTATGTCTTATTCGTCTTACTTGAATGGTTTGTGAGATGGGAAGGAAGTAGCCGCACAGCTGGTGTTCTTTGGGGAACTACTTCCGGGATTTGTAAAAAAAACAACACGTATTATTCTTGAGTAGTTCTCTTCTGGTTTTTTTTCTAAGCACTTCATAAAAGTTCATATGGTGCATCTATACAATAGTACTAACACGTTTTTATTTTATTCCATCAGAGAGATTTGATTTTAATTCTATATGGCCGAAAACCTGTCAATAGCTGTCCATGGATTTCCCATGCCCATGTTGATATCGCTTTCAGTAGATTAGATATTGCTACCGAGGTATGTGAAATTGTCTATAGCAGACCATAATGAGATCCAAAGCCCAACGATTTGTGAATATGATAAACTTGATTAATCTAAAATCATATAAGTTCATTTTTTAATATTTCAAACAAAGGATTTATATCATAAATTTGAATTACAATGACCAGAAAATGAGGCAAGCACTGCATAAGACATACTGAACCACTGGACAGCTGTTTCGACCTTATTAGGTCACATCAGCAGTGTATACAGTGATCTCACCCACTGGAGGTCGAATGTATGTCCATTTCCTTGCCTATGAGGTTACAATTGCGCGGATGTGTATTTCCATTCCTCTTGGGAAGACATAGCCCTGGAGGTGACCGTGTCCTCTGTAAGAGTACGGATGTAGTAATTTTGCTCAAATGGGCCACAAGGCCGAATGAAAGGGACTCGTAATGAGAATCGAACTCACTCGTGAAGGTTTGCTAGTCTAGCTTGATAACCATTACCCCGCTAGAGGTGTCCTAAGAGTAAGGACGTAACTTGCAGGACACATCAGGTTACCTGACCGTGCATTCACAATGAATAATTAATTTGAGATCGCTTGTGAGGGATGTGAACCAGTCAAAAACATTTCTATTCCAAGCTATTCCGTTTAGTCAAACAGTTCTAATTCAAACAATTCAGTTTAGTATAAGTATAGTCTTGTGGGCATACAGTTGAATGTCAAAACAGTTCTATTTCGAGCAAAGCAGTTTTTCATAAGTACGCAGTTTAAATGTTAAAACAGTTCTATTTCAAACAATTCAATTTAGCATGAATACGCAAGTTAAATGTAAAAAGCAGTAAACCCTCGAAACTACGATTTAGTGCTGTTTGACCCATAGATAGGACCTTTATCAGGTGCTACCACTCCCGGCCAGAGTGGACCTGGGAGTGATAGCAATGTCGGGGTACTCTACATTCCCCAAAGCTCTAGCAATACTGAAACCTCACCATCAGATTGTTTTGTGTCATATCTAGGACACTGGTTGGGGGTTGTCATACCACTCTGCTAAGATGCAATAGGTATATTCTACAGGCCCAGCCAAACGGGCAAAGTGTTTTCTGGATTTTCTGGTGATGGTAATTAAAATTTATATAAGTTTTCAGTAATTTTGGAAAATTAACTAATTGACTTTAAATTTAAGATAACATTACAAGCGAAACGGAATTTTTATGGGTTTAATCTGTTTATTTGCATGTGTAAAATTGTAAATAATATATCTTGCATTTCAGCATATCATATTCTATTTATTCCCCTTCTCTTTCCATTTTTTTACATATACTCAAACATACTCTCTCTCTCTCTCTCTCTCTCTCTCTCTCTCTCTCTCTCTCTCTCTCTTTCTCGCGGTCTGATACTAAGCCTTATGTAAAGTTGGGCGGGTTTCGAACCCAGCTTCAAGCGTCCTACGTGTCTAGCCACACTGAAGAGTTGTGATACAACGAAACAGTCTGTCTCTGGATGACATTATATACGCTCCCCCATGGGGATTGAGCACTCTGGCGAACGAATTTTCGGCTGCCGCTCGCATAATGCAAAGCTCTATGAACGAATTGAGCACTCTGGTATCCGGTAAGGTATAAATGTAAACAAACGAACGCTGGTATTTAATACCTAATAATTGCCTAGCTGACGTTGTACGCTTGCTGAAGTGTTCTGATAGAACGAAACAGGTCTGTCTGTGGATGATAATATATATATATATATATATATATATATATATATTCGGACTATTAATACTCCTTCATAACAACAGGCAGCGGAAATATGCGTATATATGTAAAGATACCTGCCAGTATATACGCAAACATGCGTACATATGAACATGCGAGGAACAGCACATATATTCACATTTAAAAGCACCCAAACATAGGCACACAAAGACCCTGCCCCTTTTCGAACAAAAAAATCAATCATATTAATCATTCCTTTTTTTGAAAACCTTTACTCTGTCTGACGAATGCAGAAAACATGAATTCCAGACCCACAGACACTATCATGTAACATATATATATATATATATATATATATATATATATATATATATATATAAAAGTTGTAAAATTGATATTGAGCACTATTTAATGATACTGCAACACTTGGTCCTCCATTAACTCACCAAGTGACCTAGAAAGAGCCATAAACCCTTATATATATCCCGACTTGGGAAGACGTAGCCCTGGAGGTGGTCATGTCCGCTGTAGGGAATACATACCTATAAAAAAAAGATACATTAAGTAAAGTGGTCGTGCAACATGCCATGACTTGTTAATTCGGTATCGTTTATATGTGGCATGAACCAGTGGCCCATTGGTAGAGTTTGGGCTTCTGTGATTGTTGGTTCGATCTACAGTGGAGCAGGTCGAAACAGCTGCTCTACGCTCCGTATGTCACATGTGGGTGTGTGCTGGATTTTCTCGTCATGGTAATTCCTAGCTTACTATATCAATTTCTCTATATATATTAGAGTCTATGGGTAAATTATTTGCAACACGCAAAAAAATGGCGGAAAATCAAACAGAGTACTCCAGGCTTGGATACAGCTCCGTAATCAAAGTTTTGGTGGCTGAGAAGTGTAAATCTTGGAAAATTTACTAAATGAACGTGTGAGGGAAACGGAGAAGCATGTTTTAGTCAAAAAATATTTACAAATGAGCTAAATATGACTTTGCCAATACAAGCCTAAATTGAAAAGTCCACGAGGTAAAAAAAAAATATTGACTCTCCGGTAAAGAAAAAGTTCTAGGTGCAATGGTCAGTAAAAAAAAGTGATGCGGACAGTTTTCTAGGATTTGAACGACCCAATCAGTATTCATTTCTTTGAAAAATGTTCAACTGTACTTTCCAGTGTCAACTCCGTAGGCAATAAGTAGACCGACTGTACTCGAGGGCGACCCGAAGGCTCCCTTTTCAATAGCTACTATACAGAGGTGTTGGGGTGGGTGCTATTCGCTGGATTGCCCCCTCACAATGAGGTATATAACACAGCGCTGAGGTCCCTTCAAAGTGCAAATACAACCAGTTTTCATGGAAGATATATAGTATGTTTTCTTTCGCTGGATTGTTCCACTTTACCCTTGATCCCTACCTTATAATGCTGAGGGCTCAGCAAGGCGGTATCAAATACCGTTTTTTTAGTTTTTAGTATGACTAGACCTAGGATTGAACCCCGGTCTCCCTGGCCATTGACAAACAC
>CAUZXS010003704.1:10000-49125 GCA_963585895.1 Sepioteuthis lessoniana
GATAGGGAGAAGTGGCGAGAGAGGGTCAGGGATATCCGTGCCAGCGATACGACATGATGATGATATATGCATATGTGAATGTTCATATTTCCGATGGAATCACAAATTCTTCCCTGCTAGTATAAAGTACTAAGATAAAAGATAAAAATTCACGTGGTTAAACTTTTTTATTATCACATCTGTAAGGGTATCCTGGAGACTTTTTGTCTGTCATTTTTTATGTCCAGTCTTCGGTGGTCGAAAATCCGTAAATAGGAATGATCTCCCCTGGATATATAAAAGGGAGAGTGAATCTGCAACTAGAAAGGATAAGAGACCGACGCAGAAAGTGCACAGATGCAGAGAGTCAGACAGAAGAGAAAGAAGACCAGGGATACAGAGAGCCGAAGATCTAGCAGTTTTTTATTAAGTGGACTACATAGCTAAAAGTGAGGACGTCACAAACCGTCATTTTTGTCACATGAACTTCTTCCCGTTAAACATTAATTAATTTTTTTTTTTTTTTTGCGTTGTTCTCCGATTCGACCTGCGGAGAAAGTCAACGCAATGAAGAGTCAGACGACCACGCTGCCGGAGACGCATATCCAGTGTAGTATTCCCACAGTTGTTTGTTTGGTTTCTTTGTTTAATGTTAAATTTTCTTTGTTTAATGGCATATCAACCTTCGTGGGTAATTTAATACCAAATCCATCCTTGTAGAAGAACAATAATCGCACGATTAAACCCATAGCTGGGAGAATAAAGGGGTTCATACCTTTCTCAAGTGTATTTGTCAGAAAGTGAACATAACAACAAAACGGGAGTTCGAACTCGCTTATTACGATTCCGCAACCCAGAGCTTTAACCATTACTCTATGTCCATATCTATCTATCTATCTATCTCAGTCTGTCCATATCTATCTATCTAATGGTCAGGGAGACCGTGGTTCAGTCCCAGGTTGCGTCATACCAAAGACTTAAAAAATGGTACTTGAGACCTCCTTGCTTAACACTCAGCATTTTAAGGTTCGTATCAAGGGTAAAGTGGAGCAATCCCGGGAAGGGAGTCGCGCCCGCACCTACATCTTGTAGTAGCTATTGAAAAGGGAGCCTTGGGGTAGCCCCCGACTACAGTCGCCAACTTGAATCTATCTATCTATCACAGCCTATTCAAATCTATCTATCTATCTATCTATCTATCTATCTATCTATCTTCATATATATTTATCACAAACCAGTTATGTCAAGCTATCTATCTAAGCATATTCCAGTTTCTTCATATCTATCTATCTATCCATCTATCTCAGTCTAAATCGTTTTCCGGAACGAGCTGCAGCAGGCATTGGCCTCCATGTCAACGTGCACAAAACTGAATATATGTGTTACAACCAAACGGGCAACATTACCACACTAGACAGAGCCTTTCTGAGGCTAGTGGACAAATTCACCTACCTAGGAAGCAGCGTTTCATCAACGGAAAACGACATCGACACACGACTGACGAAAGCATGGACGGCTATTGATAGACTCTCAATCATATGGAAATCAGACCTGACCGATGAAATGAAGCGCAGTTTCTTCCAGGCAGCGGTTGTATCGATACTGCTATATGGATGCACTACATGGACGCTAACCAAACGGCTGGAAAAGAAACTTGACGGCAACTACACAAGAATGTTGAGAGCAATATTGAACAAGTCCTGGCGACAACACCCCACGAGACGCCAACTGTACGGCCACTTGCCTCCCATCACGAAAACTATACAGGTTAGACGAGCCAGACACGCCGGACACTGCTGGAGAAGCAAGGACGAGCTCGTAAGTGACGTACTCCTATGGACCCCCACATATGGCCAAGCAAAAGCAGGACGACCAGCCCGAACTTACATACAGCAGCTATGTGATGACACAGACTGTAACCCTGAAGACCTGCCGGAGGCGACGAATGATAGGGAGAAGTGGCGAGAGATGGTCAAGGATATCCGTGCTGGCGATATGACATGATGATGATTTATTTGTACCTCTCGCAATGTAATTTTGTTTCTTTCTCTCTATCTCTTTCTTTTTTCCTTTCTTTCTTTCTAGAATTATTGATTTTGACGGCTGATGAGGCTAGGGTATCGCACGTGCTTTCACACGTTGTATGATGAAAAAAAAATGTGTCAGGTTTTTTTCTACTTTTCTCCAAACTAAAGTCAACAGCATAACATTAAAAAAAAATAATAGGTGACTCATGTTGTTCAGCTGTTTTATTTGAACCCAACATTTTACAGCAATAAACGCAACCACCAAGGAGAGAGGAAGACCTTATATGGGTTTATCAACATATATCTGTTGCCGCCACCCCACTACACCGTCTCTCATCGATTCGTACCGATGTCTCACCTCAATTTCTCCCTTTGGGTTTCAAATTTCAACTGTTTTGATTTTCAAATTATCTCATTTTTTATATTCTGTTGTTTAATATTGCTCGTAACATTATTGTGTAGTTGCCGTCAAGCTTCTTCTCCAGTCGTTTTGCTTGCGTCCAAGTGGTGCATCCATACAGCAGTATCGACACGACCGCTGCTTGGAAGAAACTGCGTTTCATTTTATCAGTCAGGTCTGATTTCCATATGACCGATAGTTTATCGATAGCTGTTCATGCCTTCGTTAAAGTCATACCAAAGACTAAAAAAAAAAAAATGGTACTTGATACCTCCTTGCTTAACACTCAGCATTATAAGGTAATGTTCAAGGGTAAAGTGGAGCAATCCAGAGAAAGGAGTAGCGTCCTCCCCTACACATTGGTGTAGTAGCTATTGAAAAGGGAGCCTTCTAGTTGCCCTCGACTAAGGTCGCCAACTTTACTTACTTTATATATTCTCTATTTTAATTACTTATTGCATCATACTTTATAGAATCATCACAAACCCTTATTTCCCAATGCCGGTCAACAAACTTTGATGTCTTCCTCTACGTTATTTTGACGTGAGGTGTTAAACCTGGTCACCGCCTGTGCACGTGTTTGATCTTTGCGAGGAACTGCACTTCTATTCAAAGACCTTGGTTACCAAATAATCATTATGTGAGAAGAGTGATTGAGCAAAAGGCCAGCAAAACTCTTTGCAAGACCAGAGGAACAGAAGGGAAGAATAGCAGCGGCATTTACCAATTTAAACAAAATGATTGTCAGAAAAGCTTTCAGGAGAATCCAAAGTTGCAGGGAGCCCATGGTTGAAGCCAATGGCGATTTCTTTGAATTAACCTAATCTCTGATATCACAAGATATTTTCAAGTAATTTGGGTAAATCTATATGATAAAATGAGGTGTGAGTGTTATTTTCATGTTTGCACGATTTAGACGCCAATTTAATCATTAGTATATACAGTAAAGTTGTCTCCCTTTAGTCGAGGGCGACCAGAAGGCTCCTATTTCAATAGCTACTACACCGGGGTGTAGGGGAGAGCACTACTCCTTTCCATGGATTTCTCCACTTTACCCTTGATACGTACCTTATATTGCTGAGTGCTAAGCAAGGAGGTATCAAGTACCATTTTTAAAGTCTTTGGTATGACGTGACCTGGGATTGAACCCTGGTCTCCGGGCCATTAGCGAACACTCTCAGTATATATTGATCCATTACGTGATTGAATTGCATATGGATACCCGTTTTTTACTTGGATCAAAATACTGCATCAGTACATTTGGCTTAAAATCAGATATCTTACCCGGGTACTTCTATTTCGGATTAAACTATAGTAGCAGTACCCGTATAAATCCCAACGTTTATTTTGATACCCTATGACTGGAGAAGTAGGGACAAGCTCATAAATGATGTACTCCTATGGACCCCTTCACATGACCGTGCAAAAGCAAGGCGGCCAGCTCGAACCTACATACAGCAGCTCTGTGAGGATACGGGGTGTAGCCCTAGGGACCTACCGGATGCGATGAACATTAGGGAGGAGTGGCGAGAGAAAGTCAGGGATATCCGTGCTGACGGCACGACAAGATGAGATGATATATATATATATATATATATAGGAACGAAAAAATAAGCTAATGTAGTACAAAGAGCAAGCCAAACGCCCCAAGACAGCAATCCAATTGATAAGCATAAAAAACTGATAAACGAATGGTCAAGATTCCTAGAAAATCTTAAAAAAATGTATTCAATAGAAATGAAATAAACTGAATGCTGAACTAAAATAAAATAAAATCCTTAGAACTGGCTAAGAATAGACTTAATATGAATTGATAATCAGGAATTACAGAACAAAGGAGCCAATGTTACTGAATCCGTGGAGGCAGAATTGCAGAAATTATACAGTTTTGTTCAACAGTATCTTCATTTCTTATCGATTACTGCCCGGGTACATCAGGCGAGCCAGTCTTTAATGACCTTGTTAGAGCATGTGAGAGCTCATGGGACAATACACCGCCGGCCGACCCCCACTATCTCAACCAACCAAACTACTCATGGCCATTAGAATCGTCCAGTGGTTTTTCTCATCTCCGGTCAGAGGTATTTCACATTTCTTTACGGATACGCAAAACACAACCGAGAGGGTGGAAGAAAAGAAGAACAAACAATCACGGGCTTGTGTTAGCTCCAAGCGCAAGAAGTCTGTGGCACTTTCGTCCATTGTGTGTTTCTGTGGGCTAACGCGAGCGTGTACTCGAACGAAACTCCCACAAGCTACAAGGCATGCTGACTCATTTTCTCGCGTTGGTCATCCCGGCCTCAGTAGGTCGTTAGGTCTTAGCAGTCGCCTTTCTGACTTCTGTTGATTGGTTTCCTTTCTGCCCTGCTCTCATCTCTTGACTGACTCCTTCTCTTGACTGCAACCTTTTCTTGATTGCTCTCTCTCTCTCTCTCTCTCTCTCTCTCTCTCTCTCTCTCTCTCTCTCTCTCTCTCTCTTGCCGACTGTGTCCTTCTGTCTTCTTTGGGAACTTTCTTCTCTCGTCCACTTCCAGTTGTGGGAGATCTCGCGCACAAGCCATTTGTGTGGGTTTCTTGCTAAAACTGACTAAGGGATCCTACGACCGACACCCGCACCAACAGAAACGAATGCCACCCATCGTGTCACACTCAGTTAGACGCGTTGTCACTAGGATAGTGAATCCAAGTTACATGGGAGAAATATTACAAAAAATACAAACTGTATTACCTATTCATTTATGATTTCCGGTTGATCCAACTGAGGGATTATGGATATACTTTCGTCTTCTAAGTTGCATTACATTGTTGAAAGAAGATACGTGGTACATTCAATAAGTTTCCAGACTTTTTTGTACATGCATTTAAAATTGTCGAAGACTCTTGAAAATTCACTATGTTATTGCTACACATCATATGAAATGACTGACCAATTTTTGATGATTTCACTTGTTGTACCATTCCAACAACTTCTGGAAGGCCCCCATGGAAGTCCTCTTGTGTCAACGTGTCAATGACCTTCATCAGAGCCTCTTTCATCTCCTCAACCTCTGAGTTTAGGGAATAACCAAAAGTCACAGGGAGCAAGGTCTGGACTTTAGAGAGGCTGAGGAACTGTCTTGATGCCCATCTTGCTCAAATAGTCTGTGACAAGGATGGAGCTGTAGACTGGTGCATTGTCCTGGTAGAAATGCCACTGACGCGATTTGAAGAATGCTGGCCTCTTCCGACGGAATCTCTTCCTGAACTCCCTTAAAACCTCAACATACTAGCCCTAACCCTAACCCTTTGACCAATCAACTCTGGTTTATTGACTTCCTTACTCCTCCCACACTTCTCATCATCCCTCACAGACTCCTCACAGACACACCTTCCTTGAATCTCTTATGCCACTCAAAAACTGATACTCGATTCATGCAAGATGGTCGAAAAGCAGTCTGAAGCATTCCATACGTTTCTGTAGCATTTCTTGCAAGTTTAAAACAGAATTTTATTTCATATCGTTCTTCTAAAGTGTTCTCACGTCCAGATTGCATTTTTGAAATTCACCAGCTGTGACAATCAGGCTTTAGTGGGGTGTATTCCAATTTCTGCTGTAGCTGTTCATTAGAACCTGAAATCCTAAAAATTGGTCAGTCATCTCATAAAATGTATAGCAATAAAAGTGAATTTTCAAGAATCGACGACAATTTTAAATGCCCATCCAAAAAAAGTCAGGAAACGTATCGTATGCACACACACACACACACACACATATATATATACATAGAATGGTGTAATGCTTGTCGTCGAATGAAATGGCCACGAGTTCAAATCTTGGTCAAAGCTGATTGCATATTACATAGCACTAATATCCTTGGGAAGAGCATGAATCTGATTATTCTCTCTGCAGTAATGGGTAAATAGTAGAATAGACTGTGCTCTTTACCCTTAGTTAGGCAACCAGTCCAGAAGAAGGAAAACTCTGTTTTGAAACGTGTTAAACTCGGCTTAAAATTGAGCTTGGTCACATCCTGCCTATGCAGAGTTGTTGGTAAATACATATATATATATATATATATATATATAACGATAATCTTTACATATGTTTATATATATATATATAGTTAGTGTGTGTGAGAGAGAGAGAGAGAGAGAGAGAGAGAGAGAGAGAGAGATAACGATTGTCTTCATAAACAGACACACACACACTTATATTTATAACGATCATCTTTACACCCACACACAGACACACACACACACATATATATATATATAACGATTATCTTCACACACACACACACACATATATATATATATAACGATTATCATTAGATAGATAGATAGATAGATAGATAGATAGATAGAAATAACGATTATCTTCACATATACACATAAACGCACATACACATAAACGCACAGACACACATATATATATATAACGATCATCTTTACACATATATATATATATATATATATATATATATATATATTATCTTCTCACACATACATATATATATATATATATATATATATATATATATATATATATATATATATATATATGGCGTTACCACTGAACGGAATTAAAAAAATAAATAGTATAACCAAGACATCCACTTGACCAGAAGAAAGTGCACTTCCAGTACCATTTTATCTAAACACATATGGTAGATAAGAGATCAAACAGGCAGCACTCCCAAAATAAAATGGGACATAGTGGAAAAAATTCCAATGTTTTTAAGGATTTTTCCCTTAATAATTATAAGAATTTTTTTCTTCCATGATACATTTTTCACACACACACACACACACACACATGAACAATACATTTTTTTTCTTTAAAGGCGCTAATTTTTTCTATAATGATAATAATGATTTTTTTCTTTAATGATATTATTCTTTTTCTTTGCTGGTCGTTTTTCTTTAACAATTTTTTCTTTAATAACACTAATGACTTTTTTCTATAACAATAATAACAAATATCCTTCTTTAAAGATATTCTTTTCTTTAATAATAATCTTTTTTTTCTTTGATACTATTAACAAATCTTTTTTTCCTCTAATGTTGTTAAACTTGTTTTTATTTAACACTTTTAACGGTGTTTTTTTTTTAATTTTATATTTTATTTATTCATTTCAAATTTTTATTTCGATATTTTTATTTATTTGAAATAAAGAAAATGACAAAGTTTTTTCTTGTGTCCTTATTTCTTTTGTGGCTTTTATATAATATCTACCCTTGTTGGTTAATCTTATACCGAAGCCAGTTTAAAAATTAGTCTTCACATATCCACCGTACAAAGATGTATCTACAGAATCATTTCAAACACGCGAAAACTTTTGAATTAGTTGAAATACCAATGTTTGAATCTTCAATCAATTAACAAAATTCACAATCATTTTAAACATTATTTCATTTTATCTATTTGACGTATAGATGAGACTCTAACATATACTTCTGTTCCGGCTTAGAGTTGGTTTGGGAGTAATGACAGTGAACAGGGGCAACTCCTCTTTATTCAGAATTGTAGCCTCTCCATCGGTTGCCGTTTAATTTCACAACCTGGAGAGGAGTCATATCTTTCTACTGGGGATACAACTTTTGAAGAGCAGCAGAATATCATTTCACTTGAATTTCGTTAAAAAAATTGTATACTGAAAATGATATTGCTATAATCCTCACACACATACACACACTGACATGCACGAGCGCGGGCACACACACCTATCTATCTATCTATCTATCTATCTATCTATCTATCTATTTCCCAATTTCTTTATATATATTCATTATAGTCAATTCATATCTATCTATCTATCTATCTATCTATCAGACGAAATTAAATTCTCCCCCCCCTTTTTCCGCCTGTTTGATTTTATGTACGCATGTATGTATGTATGTATGTATGTATGTATTTATCTTTCCATCTTAATTCATATATATATATATATATATGTATGTGTGTATACACATACATATCTATCTATCTATCTATCTATCTATCTATCTATCTCAGGCAATTCTTATCTATCAGACGTAATTAAATTCTTTTTTTTCCTTTTTTCTGCCTGTCTAATTTTATGTATGCATGAATGTATCAATCTATTTATTTTCCATCTTAATTCATATATATATATATATATATATATATATATATATATATATATATATATATATATATATATGTGTGTGTGTGTGTACATACGTATGTACATATGTATGTATGTATGTATCTATCAATCTATCTATCTATCTATCTATCTATCTCAGTCTATTCATATCTATCTATCTATCTATCTCTTTTAATTTTCCTTTTCTCTCTCGTTATCTCTCTCATAATATATATATATATATATATATATATATATATATATATATGTGTGTGTGTGTGTGTGTGTGTGTGTGTGTGTGGACATGTGTATGTGTGTGTGCTTGTGTTCATCACAGGAAAAAGTTGTTATAAGATATTTTCAATAAACCTTTTTTTTTACATTGCGAAAAATAGATTTTATTTTGAAAAAAAAGGACTTGTACAACAATTTTATCTTCCACATAATCATGTTTGTTTCACTTTATCTATTTGTCTCACTCTATTCTTTCAACTTTTATCTCAATATATATATATATATATATATATATATATATATATATATATATATATATATATATAGTATTATTCAGTCCAGTTGAACTGGAGTCGGGAATAATTCCGTCAGGACAATAAAAACATTTAACTATGAACATTTAAATTTTCCTGGTAAATTTTCCTCACAGAGCAAAAACCGGTCACATTAAGATTATAAATTTATTTCCATTCAGTTATGGGTATTTATATGAATCAATAACACCAAATCCTAATGTGACCGGTTTTTGTTTTTTTCTAAAGAAATATATATATATATATATATATATATATATATATATATATATATATATATATATATATATATATATATATATATATATATATAGGTCGCAAGACTAATATTCTGCTGATAAATATTGTTGACGGTATTCAAAATCAAAATTTAAAATGATTTTCATTGATATGATTACAATGCAATAAAAATTTAAGTAAAAATCTATTGCATATTTCTATGTATGTGTATGTGTGTCTGTGTGTGTGTCTGCGTATGTATGATATATCAAGATGACTCAATCTCTCTATCAAAATGAATTCCTACGTATGTATGTATGTATGTCTGTTTGTCTGTCTATCTATCCCTAGTCTGTTCATATCTATCTATCTATCTATCTCAGTCTATCTATCTATCTATCTATCTATCTATCTATCTATCACTGGTTGTTCATATCTATCTATCTATCTATCTATCTATCTATCAGACGTAATTAATTCTTTTTTTTTCCCTTTTTTCCGCCTGTCTAATTTTATGTATGTATGTATGTATGTATCAATCTATTTATCTTTCCATCTTAATTCATATGTATATATATATATATATATATATATATATATATATATATATATATATATATGTGTGTGTGTGTGTGTGTGTGTGTGTGCGTGTGTGTATAAATACGTATGTAAATATGTATGTATGTATCTATCTATCTATCTCTCTATCTATCTATCTCAATTCATGTCTGTCTGTCTGCCTGTTTGCCTGTATCTATCTATCTATCTCAATTCGTATGTATGTACGTCTGTCTGTCTGTCTGTCTGTCTGTATCTATCTATCTATCTCTGTCAATTTATATGTCTGTCTGTCTGTCTGTCTGTCTCTATCTATCTATCTATCTATCTATCTCATGCTATCCAGATATAAATGTAATATAATTAAATACGCATGGTTTTTTCTTTCTTTTTTCTTTCTTTTTTTTTTTCTTTTTTTTTCTATTTTCCGCCAGTCTAATTTTAGAATTGGAGAAACCATATCTTTCCTCAGTTATGAAACAGAGTAACTGTACCATGACTCTTTCCCATTGGTCAATTGCAATGACATCATTGGGGCGCACCTCCAACTTCCCCGTGTTGTTTTCCAAAGGTTCCACCTTTCTTTTGGCTGTAAACACAGACCAACAGGCTTCCGTTTTTCTGTATAAAAACCGAAAGACAAACCCATCAGAAATTAGACAAACTTTGGCAACCAGCCAACGAGAAGGTCGACCAGAACGGTGCAGAAAGAAACTCAGACAAGTAACCAGCCGTAGCGTGTAAATTGCTAGAACGTTTAATATTTATTTATTTATTTATTTATTTATTTAATTTGTAACGGCCCTTGTCTGCCTTCACCAATATTTAAGTTATCGTCAAGCCTTTTTTATAACTTCAACCTGAGAGGAAGCTCACACACACACAAAAAGAAAAATGAAAAACGTATTATTTTCTTTTTTGACCATCTTTGCTATTTCTATGGCACCAGCATTTGGCCAAGAGAAACTAGAGGTCAGTAGAGATTTCATTAATTTATTTATTTTTTCTTTTTTCTTCTTCTTTTTTGCTATCACCAATAGCAATATTCAGCGAACATATCTGGGGGTCGAAAGGGTTGCCTTATTCTCCGCAGGTCCCAAGAAATAAGACTTGGGATCTAGCTACTTGAATGTCTGGCGAAACAGGATCTTCCAACCCCTGTTTTTCTTCCTTTAAAGTTAGATACACACCAACAAGAATTCCAGTTATTGAATTCCAAGTTAATTAGGAACCTTTTACACGGAAAATTGGCGCAGCACAATCTTCCAACAACTATTTAAACTCATTCAGTTTTCGGCCGTAGCAATGTAAACACCTAATAATAACAAAAAACAGGATCTCAAAAGATCTTGGTTCCAAGTTATGTGATTGGCGCAATATAATCTTCCTTTGCCCATGTTTGTCTTTGAATCGTACGAGGCTAAGTGACCATTTAAGAAAGGATTACTGCAATGCTGAGCTGTTAAATCGGCTGCCCCATCTTATTTGAAAGATTGGCGCTACACTATATTCCAAATCATATTTTATTCTATTTTGCCTTCTGCCACATAAAAAAAAAAAATTAGTAAAAAAAAAAAAAACAAAACAAAAATTTTTTTAAATGCTAACTTCGAAAACAGGTAGATTTCTCTTGTGTGGAAGGTCAACACTACACAATCTTCGTGGGATTTATTTCTTCCGCACAGCTTTGTGCTAAACTAATTAAAACTAAAATTAATTATCAATATTTGAAATATTCTGTTTTCGCCACGAATATTAGCAGAAAATCACTTTTCTGGTCACTGGCTGAATTTGAAACCTCACCTCTGGATCGAAATGCCGATGTATACCGACATTACCTCATCTCTATTTCGTTTTTGTTTCTCATATCTATTTTCGCTCTTCGACAGGAATTTCTACTGCAATTTGGGTATTTGAAAGAAAAATCAGGAAACAGTAGAACGGAGGCTGCGACCCCCGAGGAAATCCAGAAAGCAATTTTGTAAGTTATTTTACCTTATATTTTTCAACAAACTCAAGATATTTTGGCATATATATATGTATATATATATATATATATATACGTAAGATCTTTTGGTTCAGGCGAGAGAAGTAAATAATAAAAAGTATAATTACAATTTAACTGTCGTACCAAGTAACTAAAACAATTACTTCAATCAAGTTAACCCCAGTTTAACCACAAAGTGGACCTCGGGCACACCCTCTCTCTCGACTCAAGCACACACACACACACACACACACACACACACACACATATATATATATATTCGCTTTGGGAATGTCATTTTCCCGCTTATGTGATCATAAGGGCAAACCACATGGTGGGTATCTATTTATAAACTGTTGTGTGTGGCATCATGGGAAGGGTGATCTAGTTTGTTGGGCATTCTCAGAAAGGCGAACAAGTTTATTTACGTAGTAATAATAATTTTGGGATTTGTTTATTTTTTATTAATTCATTTATTATTATTATTATTATTATTATTATTATTATTATTATTATTATTGAGAGTTTTCACATCAGTGTTAGCTGATGGGTTTCTCAAAGGAGTTCGAGTGACATCAAGTCCCCTTACGTCTCCAGGACATTTCTCAGTATTCTGTCTGATCTTAATAATCTTGTAGTTTGAACAGTTTCCATCCGTCCCGTTATTTCCAAGTCCTCCACTCCTTGTACTTATCCTTTGGTGACTGTACCAGGAGCACCAGTTACAATCAGTATAATCGTCACATTTAAGTTCCACAGTTTTTTTTTTTTCAATTCACTAGCAAGGCCGAGGTACTTATCCTTCTTTTCATTTTCTTAAGACAATTCCAAGCAAGAGTTTAAATTCTTTGGAATTATATATATATATATATATATATATATATATATATATATATATATATATATATATTAACAAAATTACAAGTAACGCTGTTTTTCTCATATCTGTTAATCAATAATGATTTCTGCGTCTCTTTGAAAACGAATTCTTGTAAAAACAGAACATTTTAGTATGAATTTGTTTTTCGATAATGTCGGTGTTTTTTTGTTAGGTCTCATCCCTTTATCACTAAGCAGACGAAATCTTAAATCCAATTTAATGGCTTCTTCACTAAGTCCGACCTTTAAAGTCATTTTTCTCAATAATGAAAAGTTTTCAACTTGAGTTTAAGCTATTGTGAAATACAAATGGGCCGACCGTAATCGAATACAACCCGAAGGCTCCTTTTTCAACAACTTTTACACCGTAGTGTAAGAGAAGGGGCTACTCCTTTCCCTAAATTGCTCCACTTTACCCTTGATCCGTACCTTAAAATGCTTAATGTTAAGCAAGGAATCATCAAGTACGAATTTTTTGAGTCTTTACAATGACTCGACCTGGGATTGAACCTCGGTAATATTTATATTTTAATACTTTTTTGTTACCTCTAATTGAAATAAAAAACCTAAGTAAATTGAAAAATAATCTGAATATCAAAAAGAATTTTCTTGGATTTTAATTTGTTTTTGTGTTCTTCAATTGACAGAGACTTTCAAAGTTTTAACGGACTTCTGCAAACCGGTATTATGGATGAGCCGACAGCGAAAAAAATGATTTCACCAAGATGTGGGGTCAAAGACCGCAACGGAGACAGTGAACTGGCTGAATACAAAATAGGTAAATAATTTGAATATACAAGGCTGAGTCAAAAGTTTTGCAATATTTTTGTAGTACGTGAGGCACCTTTCGGCACCTCTGAATGCTTTTACTGAGATCATGCCGAGCTCGCCTGATACTCTCAAAGTGCCACTAGATAGACTTGACTCTAACGCTTGGAGCACAGCCTCGGAATCCAGAGTTTTATATTTAATTGAACTTGCCTGATCGTCAAGGTTCTTGCAACCCGAGTGAAATTTCTTTAATCATCTTTCTCTCTCTCTCCCTCCGTCTCTCCCTCTCTCTATATATATATATACACAAGGAGATTGAAAGGGGGGAATAGAGAGAGGAGGTGGAGGTGGTGGTGGAAATGGAATCGGTCACCCAAGTTCAAATCATATGCTGAACACGCTCTCTTTGGAAAAGGTATGAACCCATCTATTTTTTCTCCAAGTTTGCAGAACCCAAAATGCCCTATTATTTTACTCAGGATGCTTAGCGTGAAGCGAAACGCAACCAGCCTTGTCCAGTATTTGAACTCGGCTCACCGGCTCCATTTCCCAAGGCGATAACCGTTACGACATCCAAACATCTAACAATCATAAGAATTGATTTTAAATAACGTAGTCTATTCAAACGTGTTAGGTTGACGCAACATATTCTTCCTATTCAGGACTAAACATATTTCTTTTTTCTTTTTTTATTGTTTTAGTGTCCAAATGGCCGAAAAATTCTCTCACTTGGAAAATTAACAAATACAGTCGAACCTCCCGCTTGTCTCCAGCAGATCAAAAGTAAGTAACCACAATCATCTTTTTTATTCATTATTATTACAAATTTAAGGCGAGATATAGGAAACCTGACAATCAGTCGGTTGAAGTTACTCCAGATGTGAGATCACCATCAGCAGCATCAAGGAGTGTCGACAGCAGAGATTCCCTTGACTCTCTCTCTCTCTCTCTCTCTACCTTTGGGAGATGGGAGGTAGGTGTCCGTACAGCTGCTGTTTTGTAGGGTGAGGATTTTCTCAAAAAGTCACGCAGCATTCTTGTGTAGTTCCCGTCTAGCTTTTCTCCTTTATTTCTTTTACCGGGGTAGACTGTTCTAGTTCCACAAGCCATGTTTAATGGATGCCAGTTATCAGTTATCTCCTGTTAATTTTCCCCTCTGAAAGTTCTCCACTGCCTTCACCGGGTATTGAACTCACACTCTTCGGGTATGTCACTGGAACTTACCAATGCCTTTATTCCCTGTACCATGTGTCCTTGAGGACAAGCGAAATAAAATGTTAAGTTCGACATTCCAACCACCTGAAGAAGGCCGGAGCGTACAACGACCGAAACGTTGTGATAAACATGGCGACAAAGATGAGGACAATAGTCCGAAAAATGTAAATGATATCTTTTTTTTTTTTTGTTGTTGCTGTTTATTTTCTGTATTTTTATTTTTACGATTAAAAAGTGCAACCAAAATTCTAGAAAAGGCGTCGAAAAGGTCTTGGTACCAGCGTATAAATTTACGATAAGCAGATATATATATATATATACTTAAGTTTGGCCCTTAGAATGTTAAGGCCTTACTATTTCAACTCATTCTCAAATGGGTGATTATCTGGTGTTGGTTTTGTGCTTAACTTCTTTGATTTATTAGAAGGGATTAACCCTGCCACCACCCTGTCTAAAACAGCAAATTTCTTCATGAAAGTAAGTTTTTATTTTTCTTGTTGTTCTTCTTCAGGCGTGCTATCAGTCGTGGTCTTAACCGGTGGTCGGAAGTAACTCCCCTGGAGTTCCGTGAAACAGGGGGTAAACCTACTATTGATATTTCATTCGAAAAAAAGAGTCATGGAGACGGTCATGCATTTGACGGAAGAGGTAGGTTGAAAGAATTGCTGAACAAAATCAGAATCTCTTTCTTTCTCTCTATTTCTCTCTTTTCTTTCTTTTTTCTTTCTTTTTTTCTCTCAGTATTTCTCTTTCTTTCTTTCTTTCTTTTTTTCTTTCTTTGTCTATTTTCTTTTTGATTTCGTATCATTCACAAACATTACTTCTTGTTTCTTTCTATCTTTTTTCTTCCCTCCTTCTTTCTCTCTTTCTCTCTCTCTCTCTCTCTCTCTCTCTCTCTCTCTTTCACTCTTCTTCTTCTTCTTCTTCTTCTTCTTCTTCTTCTTCTTCAAGAAATTACATCTTCCTCTTTATCTATTTCATATATTTTCTCAGATGACTTCGACTATTTTCTTCATCTTCGCCATATTTTCTCTCCCTCACATCTCTCTCTCTCTCTCTCTCTCTCTTCTTCTTCTTCTTCTTCTTCTTCTTCTTCTTCTTCTTCTTCTTCTTCTTCGGCATATTTTCACTCCCTACTTTCAATCTCTGAATTTTTACAGGACTTGTTTTAGCTCACGCTTTCTTCCCACAAAACGGTGACACCCACTTTGATGATGACGAAAAATGGGTCAGTGGAAACGAGCCTGGATCTGATCTAGAAACAGTGGCTGCCCACGAATTTGGCCACGCCCTTGGACTCGGACATTCCAACAATCCATCTTCACTCATGGCTCCATACTATCAAAAATTTCCTGAAAATTTTAAACTACACAGAGACGATGTTGCTGGAATACAGAGACTTTACGGTAAGTAACAATTCTTTTAGGTTTTTCTTGGGGGTCTGTTTCCGCACCCAACCAGTGAATATCGATAGGGGTGTTTTCAACAGAACTAATTCGATATTTATGAATATACTCTTTACTTTTCGGGACGCGTTGATAATTATCCTCTCTCTCTCTCTGTTTCTCTCTCCCCCTCTCTCTCTCTCTCTGTTTTTCTCCTTAAAATTCAATTTATAAAATAAAAGAATTTAACTCCAACAAAGCTGTTTGTTTTTCACTTCGCGTTAACTCGATTCGGAAAGGCATGAATCCATATAATATGTATAGATTTTTTGTATAAGATAGGAATACTTGAAACTACACAACTGTGCGGAAATTATTGTTTTTACATAGGAATACTCGAAACTATACAACAGTGTAGAAATTATTTGTATTAGATAAGAATACTTGAAACCATAAAACTGTGTTTAAACTATTTGTATTTGATAGGAATACTTGAAACCATAGGAAAACCATACAGCCGTGGTCGAAACTATACAACAGTGTAGAAATTATTTGTATTAGATAAGAATACTTGAAACCATAAAACTGTGTTTAAACTATTTGTATTTGATAGGAATACTTGAAACCATAGGAAAACCATACAGCCGTGGTCCTTAACACACACACACACACACACACACATACACACATACACATGATATCGACTGAAGTTTTTGAGTTGGTTTGTAATTTTCTAAAATTTCTTTATTTTTTTGCTTCATGTTGTATTTTCAGGTAAGAAACCTGTCGGCGTAACCACCAGAAGAACCCCACCAACTACACGCAGAACAGTCACAGATACACCACCCAGAGGCAACGGATTTTGCAATCATTCTTACAGATTTATTAATGCAGCTATGAGAAGTAAGTCCACTTGTATTTTTCTGTCTATTGAAAACTTTCCCCTGGATCGTCTGGTGATACTCAGAAATTCAGCTGATGAAAATATTTCGATAAAACGACGAGGAGAAACACGAACTTAAAAACTTCTTCCATCTAAACAACTAAATCTTTCGGTCAAATGGAAGATTCATCTCTCCTATAAACCAATGATCTATGCTCTTGACTGTACCTCCCCACTGCACACAAAGATTAGACGTGTCCAAGGCATTTTTAAAACGCCTTTTCAAACTAGTTAGTAATGGTTCTGCTAAAAGTGCCGAATTTCTATGAGCCATAAAATCGAAGAATTGCCATCCTCATTGCCGATCGTTTGATTCTTGGAAATACGGAAGAAAATTCCAATTTCAAACATGATCTCTTTCTTTTCTTTTTTCAGTTTCTGGAAACGACTTTGTCTTTGTTGACAATAACGCTGTTATTGACGGACGATATGGACAGAAAATGGCCGTTCAAAGACTTTTCCCCGGTGGCCCTAATTTCGTACAAGCCGCTGTATATTCCACAGAAACAAGGAAAGCTTATTTATTTAAGGGTAAGTATCGTTTTGACATCGTTTTCCCATCTTATTTACTCAATTCTTATTGTGGTAAATTGTAGTCTACAAATTTCCATAAATGTTTGTAGTTTTCGAGCAGGGTCCTTATAGATATCTGTCTTATCTCATCCATTGAAATTTAATGAACAGGCCACATAAATAATCTGAGAGATTCATTCTCTGCACTACTAGGCAGGGCTGGATGATCGAATTGAATTTTTAAGCTTAATGAAATTTTAGCTTTTCTTTTGCACATTACAGCTTCTATTTTGTAATTTTTTTATTTACATGTGTAAACCCGAGTTATTTGCCCAGTTCTTAATAGCAGGACATTCTTACCCTTTCTTGTTTGTAATTTTTTTATTTGCATGATTAAACCTGAGTTATTTGCACAGTTCTTAAATAGAAGAACGTTCTTACCCTTTCATATTTGTTATTTCCTGTTTTTTATATTATTATTATTATTATTAATAATATTATTATTATTATTATTATTATTATTATTCAGATCAGCAAGTGTGGACCTTCAGTCTTCAGTCTAATGGACGATTCCAATTAGTCAAGAATTCCCCTATACAACTTTCCAACAACGTTGTGCATGCACCAGAAAGTGCAATGCGCTTCAATTATTACGGCAGCGAAAGGATCTTCCTTATTAAGGTTTGTTCGATTATACTCTCTCTCATTTTCTTTCTTTCTTTCTTTCTTTCTTTCTTTCTTTCTTTGTCGAATCTTGAACTTTTCGTCGTTCATTTACTTATTTCTTTGATTTCTTTCTTTTCACAGAATGGTTATTTTGTCGAGTTCATTCCTTATTACGAAAATGTCGCACCTGGCAGAGGATATGCAACACGTGACTTCTTCCCTAATATCCCAAGCACAATCGATGCATCGATTTCTTCCGACCAGGCAGTTCACTTCATCGTCCAAAATAAGTAAGTCAATTCGGTATTTCAAAAAGAATTACAAAATAGTTTCATACACATGTATAAGTCGACGTCACATTACCAGTTTCTCTCTCTCTCTCTCTCTATATATATATATATATAAATGTCATTTTAACATTGTAGAAGGCAATTTTTACAGTTGCACTTTTTCTTTTAAGAAAATCGATAGGGGCTTCAGTCTCATCTTCTAGAACTCTGTAAGCATGAGCTTTTTTACAGACCGCTGCGTCTGGAACGTTCCTTTTACCGGAGAGTCAGTAGCAAATCCATGTTTAGCTGACCTGTAAACATTTTTCTGCGTAAAACTTGCTTCATCATAATTTTCAATAGATTTCTCATAACTTGCTTTTCTCAGCCTCCGAAAGTTTTATGACAGAACTCTGCTCAAGCCTGGAGTGCTCTATTTGATTTGCCGACATTTTGAAAAGAAATATGTTGGCGAGTTAAAATGAATAATTTACGTTTGTAAAAAAAAATATTTCATTTATTTATTGAATGACCCTCGTTGAGATATAGATAGAAAAGTATTTTCTATCCCTAATATGTATATCAATATATTCGAAAACTTTCTCCATAAATAAACAGAACATAAATTCTACACAATTGTTCTAATAAGTTCGGTGGCAAAAGCTGCTTGGTAGCGCCAGGAGTGGCAGTACCGCCTTGAGCTACCGAAACTGCGTTATCACCTCTGGTTGGCGGCTGATGAAGGCAGGGTATCTTACGTGCTTCCACACGTTGTATGATGAAAAAAAACGTCAAATGACGTAATTTAAAACCAAAAACACTAATTCATTAATGAAATGGCCAACTTTTTCTTGTTATACAAATTTTTCCCTGGGTTTTTATATTTTGCCCTTTTTACATATACATCGTTGATTTAACATCACTTATATCATCCCTCATAGACCTGATGATGGTTCATTAGAACCGAAACGCTATTGTGTCGACTTTGCTTCACAATAAATCTCTCCTTCTACTTGGATTACCTTGTTATCAATTTTTCATCATATATATATATATATATATATATATATATATATATATATATATTTATTGACCTACTATCTACCAGCATTATTGGACAAAAATGTCGGTACTTGATTCCCTAAGGATCCGGTGAGGCGAAACTTTTGTAGGAAAGGCCCGACTCGCGATTTAATTTTTGTGTATATATATATATATATATATATATATATTGCTTATGTATTTTTATCTTTTCCTAGTTTTCAAGTAGTTTTCGATCGGAAAAATAAGACATAGAAATTTGAAATGTTCATTATTCTTCCGAAAGGCCCTGAACATCTAAAAAGGTCTTAAATTTTAACAATATGTGTCGAAACAACATAAAAATCTGTGTTTAATATTTAAGCGCCTTTTTATTTCCAGTGAATGGCATTTCTATACCTGAAAAAAAAAATGAAATATTAAACATAAAATTGTACTTTCTTTCTACACATGCAGTTAAAATTTGAGATTATTTGGACGAGAATTAGTCAAATTATAAAATGACGAAATGGTATCGGTTTTTTAAAAACCCTTTCGATATTGCCAATGCCATCGTAAGACAATTATTTCTCACACGATTTTTTGTTTGTTTTTGTCTTGTAGGGCTTACAGAATGCTAAAGAGGAATCGATTTGTCAGTAAGCGAGGAAAACCAGTCACTTTGGCTTTCCAGAAATGCAGGAACTGAAGAAAAAGAAAAAAAAAGCGGGAAGAGTTGACCAATCTTCACGTAATAAGACACACGTGACTTCACCGTGACTTCAAAGAGAAGGAGAACTCTGAATTCAAACCTGTTAAACTCTGTTTAAAAAAATTGACCTTGTGTCATATCCTGCCTGTGTCATATCCTGTTTATTTATACCGCTATTATTTATGAATAAAAAGAATTTTATTTACAAAAAAATAAATATGGACTCGTTTATTTTTGAAAATTTCGTTCATATATTTCTTTGTATGTCATCAATCTCCAGATTTATATCGATATGGACATATAAAGTGGTGCCAAAATTGAAGAACATTCTGATTGAGAAAATCTCCGATGTGTAATGGCTAACGAGCTGGACTGTGACATTGTTGTAAGAGGAAGCTGAAAGACATCAGATAAGAAAAAATCTATTACCTACTACGAAAAAATCGATTTAATTCAACCCTTGGTTCGACTATTTGCGATTTCCACGAATTGACTTATCGATCTTAGCGATTTCCAAATTTATATTTTACGAGAGAATGAAACACAAAATCTGAGAACCAAAAATATCCAACAATTGTGTGCTTAACAAAATTATCTTTTATCGAGAGACAGTATATATATATATATATATATATATATATATATATATATATATATATACATAAATGTGTGTGTGTGTGTGTGTGTGTGTGTGAGAGAGAGAGAGAGACAGAGACAGAGACAGAGAGAGCATATAAATTACTCATAACAAAAATAACACTGATATCTCTCTTTATCTGAAATATTTACCAATATTATATAAAAATATCTTGAAATACCATAAATTAATTATATTCAAAGAAATCGCCATTAGCTTCAACCACAGCCTCCGGACGGTCCCCTAGTTTTAATTGTTAATTGCTGTTATTATCCTTGCCTTCAGTTCATCTTTGGTGTTGCATGGAGTTTATTTCGTCTCTCACTCCACTGGGAGCCCCACATAATCATCAAAAGGGCTGCAAACCGAAGAGTTAGGTGGCCAGTGGTAAGAAACTTTCGGACAGCTAACTCTGGGTTCTTTTACATATGTTGAATAGCACAGAATCTTGTTGCAAGATGTAGGGCCTTTTAGCAGTGACCCTCTCGATCCAGGGCAGTATAACCTTCTCCAAGCATTTGATGTAGTTGAGTATGTGGGATATAACTGACCTAGGGGACGGGAAAAGCCTCACAAATGTTTTTCAGAGAATTCTTGCTTTATTGGTGAACCATTTTTCTATTATCAGCTCATCTAAAATGTAAGGTTAGTCAGAATATATATATATATATATATATATATATATATATATATATATACGAGGATCATTAAATAAGTTTCCAGACTTTTTTCGTATGGGCACTTTTATTGATTGTACACATATGAAACTCCCCTTCGAAGTAATGTACTCCGGTTACAATGCACTTGTTGTACCGTTCCAACAACTTCTGGAAGGCCTCATGGAAATCCTTTTCTGTGAGCGTGTCTATGACCTTCGTCACAGCTTCTTTCGTCTCCTCAATTGTCCCATAACGACAGCCTCTGAGCTTAGGGAATAACCAAAAGTCACAGGGAGCAAGGTCTGGACTATAGGGAGGCTGAGGAACTGTGTTGATGCCCATCTTGGTCAAATAGTCTGTGACATGGATGGTGTTCTGGACTAGTGTATTATCCTGGTGGAAATGTCCCTGACCCGATTTGAAGAGTGCTGGCCTCTTCCCTATGAATCTCTTCCTGAACTCCCTTAAAACCTCAACATAGTAACCCTTACCCTAACCCTAACCCTTTAGCCAATCAACTCTGGTGTATTGACTTCCTTACTCCTCCCGCACCTCATCGTCATCCCTCCCAAGAGCTCATTTATTTGCACACGATTAAAAAGATTTAAGTATTGCTATCTACCACTAAGAATTCAATTTAACATCAGCCATTTGTCTGCACAGTTAAATGATCAAACCGTTCTATTTCTAACAATTCAATTGAGCATAAGTCATTAGTTTGTACACAGTTTGAAAGTGAAACAGTTCTATTTGATCCATCGATAGGAACTTATAAGGTGCTGCCGGGGAGTGATGGCAATGAAGGGGTACTCTGCATTTCCCAAAAGTGGGGCCCTGCTCCCCCCCAAAACTCCTCCATAACACATATGACGTCATTACTATTTCAAAAATGGTGACCACAGTGTGAAAAGAAAACGGGTTAGCATTTTAAAGCCACAGTTAGCTGCTTCAATTATTACAACCTGAGCAGTGTGAACGGGCGTGTTATCCTGGAGCAAGAACACACCTGCTCTACGCTGTCCTCTGCGTTTCAACTTGATTGCATCCCTTGGTCATTAATTTTTCCTTTTCCCCAGTAGTCTATCATGTTTACGCCTTCAGAATGGACAAAAAACAGAGGCCATCATCTTGTCGACCGATGCTGCTGATAGAACTTCTTTATTGATGAGGAACCAGTATCTTTCCACTGTTTACTTTGAATCTTTGATTCAGGTTCGAAGTAGTGAACCTATGTGGCATGTTCAAGGCTGGCTGTTCTTTGTGAGTGAGGCTTAGATCTTTCAAACGAACCTCGTACCCTATGAATAATATATTTATATATATATGCGCGCGCACACACACACACACACACACACACACACACACACACACACAGATGTATATATATATATATATATATATATATTGTTTCGGAAAAAAGGAGCAATAAGATGTATTGGTTGTTTAAAATTAAAAAGTTCTTGTGATTTACTTTTATAAATATAAATGTATACACACACACACACACACACATATATATATATATATATATATGGCCGCAGTTTGAAACTTGCCTCAAATCGTCTTCAGACCACGGCGCAATATGCCTCAAGTTGGATTTGGTCGAATGCGAGAAGTTTTCAGCATAAAGGAAATACACTCGGAACCACCATTCCCGTGTGATTACGTAAGAAACGGTTACTGTGAATGTGTAATAATGTTATTACACATTCACAGTAACCGTTTCTTACGTAATCACACGGCCAAAATGAAACGCGTTTTTTTTTTAAATCACAAACGGCTCACTAAAATGAAGATTAACGTCCAATGTAGTCTCTTCTCTTAATTGATCTGGCGTATATATATATATATATATATATATATATATATATAATTCTCTTTATACCCTGTCCAGTGGCAAAAGCTGCTTGGTAGCACCAGGAGTGGCAGTACCGCCTTGAGCTACCGAAACTGTGTTATCACCCCTGGTTGGCGGCTGATGAGGACAAGGTATCGCACGTGCTTTCACCCATTGTATGATGAATATACATATATATATATATATATGAAGAAATTAGAAAAACAGAATAATCCAAATTAGATGTATTTATTTTGATGTAAACCCAACGTAGAACGTTTCGGTTTTAATAATCTTCTTCAAGAACCAGTGTTTTTCCGCTGTTTGCTTTGAATCTTTGATTCAGGTTCAAAGTAATGAACCTAGGTGCCATCTTGATTTACTAATCTACGTTTGAAATTCTTACGGTTAGGCAGGAAGCGAGGTAGATGTATTCTGGAAATATCACCCATTTTCAGCTTGTAATCTGGAATCAGTATTCTCGGGACCCATCTTGCAGACTGAATACTCATCGTCAAGATCTTAATTAAAACAGTGAAGCCGAACCTGAACCGGTGCCTGTGGACTTAGCTATCGGCTGAACTGTAAGATATCTATCTTCCAAAAGCATACGGTGAAATTTGATCATCCTTGGTTGAGGAATTTGGACGATCTGAACGGGTCTCTGTTTTGACCATTTTTAGTTTTCTTGCAAACCTCTCTACTTTGTATGGGCCTCACCTGCACAAAAATTAAGACAGAAATATAAATTAGTTTTTCTAGTTTTATCAGAATTGCTAGAATGATTCTATAAAAAATATGTTCAAGTCTGGCTGTTCTTGGTGAGTGAGGCTTAGAACTTTTTGAACGATCCTTGTACTCTACATATAGTATATATATATATATATATATATATATATATATATATATATATAAACACATATTTTGTTATGCACATTTTATTTGCTTCTGTTATCTGGACAAGCATCCATTGCCGTGCGGACAATTCTCCTGATATTTAAATCCTCTATGAAGGTTATTAAAACTGAAACGTTTGACGTTGGCTTTACATCAGAATTAAAACAGGTCCATTGGCCTAGTGGTAGAGTGTTCGCTAATGAACTGTGAGACTGGGGCTCAATCCCAGGTCAAGTCATACCAAGGACTCAAAAAAATGGTATTTGATACGTACTTGCTTACCACTCGGCATTATAAGGTATGTTTCAAGGGTAAAGTGGAGCAATCCAAGGAAAGGAGTAGCGCCCTCCCCTACACCTCAGTGTAGTAGCTATTGAGAAGCGAGCTTTCGGGTTGCCCTTGACTAAGGGAGACAACTTTACTTTTACTTACATCAAAACATGCCCATCTAATTTGAATTATTCAGTTTTTCTACTTTCTTCATACTGTTGGATGCAGATCCATATTTACTTTCATACTGTCCTTTTGGAAAATAAATACCAAGTATAATCTTACAAGACATCTAACATGGATTACTTCAAACCCGGGTTCGAATCCGGCAGTCTCCAAAACAGTCGCCAAAAACCGATGGTCAATCCTATCGAAGGCCTTGGACTGATCTAAACTGATCAACGCGGCTTCTGTCCCGTCTTCTATCCCCTCTAGGACCTCGCGAATCAACTGCAGATTGTCCTGGATCGATCTTCCCTTCACAGCGACAGCCTCAAGTACACTTCGTAGAGCAAACCATCTAGTCCTGGCGACTTGTTGAGGCCGACCTGCTGAAGCAGGTCGGCCTCAACAAGTCACCAGACTAGGCCTATTAACTAGTCGCCAGACTAGGCCTATTAACTAACTGCAGACTGGCCCTAACAAGTTTATGGTCAGTCCACGCTATCAAATGGAACGTGGGACAACTAACGAAGTCGATGTCAGCTCTTCTAACACTCTGTCCAAGTAGGAATCAACGCATCACGGATTTCGCATTTAGTAACCACACCCTCACAACTAGCTGCTTCAGGGGGAGGTCGGCGAGACAGCTGTGAAACTCCTGAAGCGGGAGATCAGGACAGCGGGCAAAGCGATCACGAAAGTGCGCCCAAAAGGCATCACGCATCTCGCGATTCGATCGCTGCACGCGCCCATCCGGGGTCTTGACGGAATCGATATACCGATCTAGAATATTTCGCATTTCTTCCTCACGCGCAGTCGCGTTCGTTTTCACAGCTTCGTTGAGAACTCTTCTTAACCTAGATCTAACTACGTATCCCTTGTAGCGCTCGCAACTCTCTCGCTCAAGATCCCCCTAGCTAGCTCTACGGTTAGGGAGTCCCGCCCAGCCACCGCCCGGGAAAGTCTACCATCTATAGATTTCGCCTCCTTGGTCCTATCTAATTGAGCTGTCTAACTCTATATTTAAGAGAAACCCACCATCTATTTCCAGTAACCGCCCCCACTAACGCCCGCTTAATTAGGGATTCTAGCCGCTCCTGTAAGTCCCGTATCTCCAGTAAGGAGGTATTGAACTTCCAGTAGCCAGCCAGACTAGGCCTATTAACTAACTGTAGACTGGCCCTAACAAGTTTATGGTCAGTCCACGCTATCAAATGCAACGTGGCACAACTAACGAAGTCGATGTCAGCTCTTCTAACACTCTGTCCAAGTAGGAATCTACTTTGGCAGAGGGCGAGCTATCTAGCCACATCCACATCTTCCGGGCTGGGTGATCCAGACGAAACCTGTCGACCAAGTCATGACGAGTCATAAGGCCGGCAAGGCTGCTTTCACACCTTCGCAACCTTCTAGCTCCCCGCTCGACCTTATCTATCTTAGGATCAAGGATCGCATTCCAATCACCCATTAAAACTAGCAGCTTCGTATCGTCCAGGAACGGCGCCCCTGTCACCTGCAAAAACGTCAATATCAGCATCAAGGCTGCGTTCAACTAGCAACGAGACCCCAGCGCTACTGCGGCTGCCGTATGCTAAGAAAACGTTAAAATCGCCTTCCAGCACCCGACAGTCCGCAGCACTAATGAAGTGGGTCTCCTGCCCTTCAGCGACACCAACGCTAAGGTTCTTGAGTTCAGCAAGCAAGTGCGCACACTTGCTTGAATCCCTCAGTCCCCTCATATTTAACGTGGCAAGGTTTAAAGCCATCTGAACCACTTACCTTACTCACTGTCGACTACGGGCCAGAAATCTTGCGGGGTGAGGATGCCGACGGTCTGACGCAGGGAGCCGGTACCGAGTTCAGTGATAACTCGGCTCTCCCTGGAAATACCACCGACATCAGAGGTAAACCGCTGTTTTAGGGACCTATAAAAACAGGGATGAACATAAATCGGGACCTCGCCCGTACATTTGTTTGATGTGTCATTGTGGGAGGAGTGCTCCAACTCCGCCAATGTCCGTCCGACTGGCTTCCTCAATAAAGCGCCCGTGGTGTAATGGTTATCGTCGTAGGATATGGACACGGCGACACGAGTTCAAATCCTGGACGAGACTGATTGCATTTCACATAGCACTAAAACCCTTGGGAAAGGTATGAATCCAATTATCCTCCCTCCGGCTATGGGTAAATAGTAGGACAGACTTGGTTCTTCAGCCTTGGTGAGGCAACTTGTCTTGGAGAAGGAAAACTCTGAATTCAAACCTGTTAGACTTCGCGTAAAAATTGACCTTGTGTCATATCCTGTCCAAGCGAAGGGGTTAGGTAAATATGAATAAAGCGCCAAAGCCCTTTAGTTCTGTTACCAGCCGAACGAACAAAAGTGGTCACCATGGGTACACCCCTAAATAGATCGGGATTTGTTATGTCTTTATTTTCGAGTGTTTTTAGAGATGATAGTGGTTTTAGAGCTTTTTTCAGCTGATGGTCCAAGTCCGGTGATTCGAGTTTGTTCGAACATAAGTAAAATCCATTGAGGGCTTGTCGTAGATCGTTTGATGCGGACTTTGTTCTTTTTTTTTTTTTTTTTTTTGATGTTGATGGTGACGGTGTTCTTGTTTCTGAATGAGACCGGGTGAATTGTTTGGGGGTTGAAACGGGCGAGAGAGAAGGTATTGTTGGGGTTAGGGGGGTTTAGAATGTTGATTTGGTGTATTTTTTGGTTGTTGGGGGCGGGGAGGAATGATTTGGACTGGTCGTTGGGGTGGAGGAAGTGTATTTTGTGCTGGTTGCTGAGGTGGAATGTTTTGTGCTGGTCACTGGGGTATTGGTTGCTGGGGTTGGAGAGGCATTTTTGGCTGCAGTTTTTGTTTTTCTGGTTTGGGAGAATTAGTTTTGAACTGTTTTTTCTCCCACCTCCTTCTACAAATCCCCGCTGTCTCTCCTCCTTTTTAAATTGGTCGCGGTTTCCATTTCTTTTTCGTTCCTTTTTTTTTTTTGAACGCGTCTGGATTGTTGCTGTTTCTGCTACTTTTGTATTTTTTGTTCCAGTTTCTGTTGTTTTTTTTTTGTTTTTTTTCCTTTACTAGGGTCCAACCTTCTTCTTTGTAGGCGTGGTCTGCTGTTTCTGTGTTTAAGTCAATTGTCTTTGTTGTAGTGGTACTATTTACCAACCCCTCCGCTCGGGCAGGATATGACACAAGGTCAATTTTTAAGCGGAGTTTAACAGGTTTGAATTCAGAGTTTTCCTTCTCCTAGACTAGTTGCCTGACCAAGGCTGAAGAACTTAGTCTGTCCTACTATTTACCCATAGCTGGGGGGAGAATAATTGGATTCATACCTTTCCCAAGGGTATTAGTGCTATGTGAAATGCAATCAGTCTCGTCCAGGATTTGAACTCGTGTCACAGTGTCCATTTCCTACGACGATAACGACTACACCACGGGCACCACGGTCTTTGTTGTAGTGGTAGTTGTTGCTGTAGTATTAGTAGTTGTATCAGTGGTAGCAGTGGTGGCGATTGTTTTGTTAGTGCTGGTTCTTTGAGGGCAGGAGCGTGAAAAATGGCCTAACTGCTTGCAGCGCCAACAAAGCGGTTTCCAGCCCTCAACGATTATTGTTATTGTCGTGTCGCGATATGAGATGATATGTGGAATCGAGTTAAACCCTCCCCTATCTAGTATCATTATAAATGAATAATCTCCGTATGCCGTGCCATGCGCTGATGTAATTAATGTGTAATTTTCCACACCGCCATAAGAACTTAGATAGGCGGCGAGAACTTCCCCATTAAGCTGCATAGACACGTTACATACGGTGACTTTGATCCTCCTTTTGCCACGGTATTCTGGCTGAAGCCGGAAGTATTTTAGTTGTGATATTTTTTGTGACCAGCTTCTTTGCAATTTCTTCCGATGGTCGTAGGACATCCCAGGTTGCAAAACTCCTTCGATGAAACCTGTGATGCCTGCGGTTTTAATGACTGCTTCAAATGTTTCCTTTTTGAGTCGTGCCAGTCTCCTGGTCTTTAAGTCCGTGACCACGAACGACAGAGTCTTTGGTTCAACGGCTTCGACAGGTTCCGCAATTGGGAGTATTTCGTTCTCGTTGAAATATTTTGCATACTTTGTGACTCTGTCGTTCTCGTGGTCCGTGGGTGATTTTTTGTTTTTTGTTTTTTGTAGCTGTGACGACCAGGAGACTGACGTTTCCGGTGGTCTTTGTGCTGGTGGGATAGTGCTGGCCGATGAAAATGATAAGTCTTCTGGCTTTGGGGAGGGTTCTATGTCGTTAAATATGTCCTGTGATGTATTCGTCGGTGAATTTATCGTTGGTGAATTAGGCGTCGGTTCCTTCATAGTTGCGTTTTAGAAGCAACTTGGAGGACGAGTGTCCGGATGTAGTTTTTAAAGCGAATGGATGACAAGCAATGCGAAAAAAGCCAAAGAATGAAAGAATGAAAAAATGGCGGTCGTTTTTTGACCCTCCTCAAAAACAAACAGCAATAGCAATTGTTTGAAGGAGGTCACGAAGCAATAACAAAATATTAACAAATCCAACGATAACAATAACAATGATTTTCAAAAATAAACTTTCCGGAAGTTCAGGAAATAAAATAATCCTAGCTCAGCGTACTGACCGATATTGATCTGTGGTATTTGTAGCTAACGGCAAGTGTGGCACAAGGCCTTTTTAAGTGGGTCCGGGCGCAGGGCCGGAGCCCACACGCGCCCGGCATTTCCCAAAAATGCCTACGGCATTCCCCTTATTAAGTGCGCCACAGGCACCGGGCGATAACCCCACCCCCTGATATTTCCTTGGTCTTTGTAATTAGGCCACCTTTTAGTGCCTGTTACTGTCCACCACTTCTTACCCTCCGATCTACGATCACCCCCTTGTCCGCCATCTTTCTCTATCAGGAATGTTTTTTGCCAAATGTCCTTTCTTTTCGCCCTCCCAGTGTGTCTTTTGGGAATGATGGGAGCTAGATTTTTCATAAGTGTTTCCCCTTGTTTTCCCCTCAGCGGTTCTTAGGTCACAGTTTCTGTCAAAATAATGGGAGTTCATATAGTGAGTGTTCTTACCATGCCCACAACAAAATCGTTCATTGGAGGTGAATTTCCTCCCGTGACCACTCAGTGTGCCGTACCTCGACTTTGGGCTCTCTTAACATGGTACGGGGACCTCAGTGACCCTGCCCGTTATGAGTTTTGCCTGAATTCCATTCTTCTCTTGAATTTCGTGCATTTCCCCTATTAAACCGTTGAGGTGGGTTCAACCTTGCCCCCGTCAGTACCTCAGATAACGATTCGGGCTTTGCCCTTACTACATCTCCTTTATGAGGATTAAAACCGTAAAAGGATCAATTCTCGTTTGTGGGGGAAATTACCGCAATTTTCAAGTTTGGACACGGAATGAAAAGACAAGACAAGACAAATAGATTCAACAGCAAATTTAATATGAAAAAACAAGAAAAATGCAAAGACAGATAAAGGGATAGTTTTTGCAAATTTTGGTGTAATTTGCGAAGACTTAACTCAGAGTCTGGTTAACAAGTTGGAAAATTTCGAGGGATGTCGTGGATTTCTTCAATCGTAGATTAATTCATTCGTAGTTTTCTTTGTGACAATAAGGTAGCTGTGCTACAAAATTCCTTATTGTTGAAGGGTGTTTCGTTGATGTATAATTTCGTGGATTACTTTTCAAGACAATAAGGTAGCTGTGCTATAAAATTCCTTAGTGTTAAAAGGTGTTTCGTTGATGTATAATTTCATGGGTTGACTTGGATTTGAATTTGTTCGTTTCAAGGTTTGCTACTAGAAGCGAGTGACGACTTATTTTTTCATTACGGTCTGAGGGAGTTGACTCTTTCAGGTCCTTTCAAGTTAAAGCCGAACCGACCACTGCCTGTTAACAGTGGGAGTCAATCACGAGGAAAAGTTCGCGGGAATCCGGCGCCTCCAAGTCTGGAGGCATATTTCGAGTCTACACGTGTTCCCTAATTAAGCCTTCATGGTGTTTTTTAAGGAAATTGTCACATCTTTTATAAATGAATTGCCAAGGCATCTATAAAATACTCGGCTAGTTGTACCTGTACAGCGTGACCGTCTCTATTCCATGCATCCTGGGGGTGTCCTTGTGGTGTAATGGTTAAAGCGATGGACTACGGAATCGTAGTACGCGAGTTCGTACTCCAGTTCACTTTCGGGCAAATACCCTTGGGAAAGGTATGAACCCCCTTATCCTCCCAGCTATGGGTTAAATAGTACCAATACTGTTCTTCTAGGAGATAAGGTTTGGCATTAAATAACCTAAAAAGAGTTGATATGCCATTAAACAAAGAAACCAAACCAAACCATGCATCCTGATAGGCTATTCTGGCTAATTTTATCATTATATTCGCCAATTCTGCAAGTGTCTCCCCCTGCTTTTGTTTCATCCTAATTAAAGCCCGGGCAGCGTCTGTTGAATTAGCTATTTCTCCGAATTGTACGTTCAGCTGTTGAAATAGCTCAGCACTAGAGACGTCCGGGTGGTCATCTAAGTGTTCCCCTATCCACTCTGATGCAATCCAATCAGTGAAATCGTAGGGCTAAGCGACAAGCTCTGGATCGTCTCTTTTTTTTTTAGTTAAGCTGTCATCCAAGGCTTTAATTCTACTAGTTTCCCAGTGTACATGGGGATCTTTGAACCATTCGTTAGTACTCTATGAATTAAACTACTTTCTGTCGTTAATAATGTCTAATTTTCAATAAAACTAGCCAGCCGACTTTTGTACACAGATTCAAGAGTGAAAAAGAATGGTCGCCTACCTTAAACATTGGTGCTTCTTATGGGCTCTTGCGTGCTGAAAAATTCTCTCTTGCTTTTTGGGTACTGAAAATTTTCACTTGCTTCTTGGGTGCTGAAATTTTTGATGTGGCTGTGCCATGGGGGTCTCTCAGGGTCGCGTCCTTGGTCTTACGGCACCAGCTGCTGTCCTATAAGTGCATGTCACTCTGCGAGCCACATATAGATCGACGTTTCTGGTGAATCTGCTTGCCCGGATTTATGTGTCCATGTTGCGTTGTTCGACCGACGGGAAAGTTGGGGAAGAGCTGATTCGGACTTCTCTTCGTTCTGGCTGGGTCGGAAGACAGCCAACTTTACCAGTGCTGTTAGCTGGTCAACTACTTCAATAACTCAGGAACACTTGTTAACAGTTGAGATGTATACAACACTTATACATATGCAAATATAAAACACAGGTGACTCCGTTGTTCCGATACGAACGCGTTTATTAACTTCTGACTTCGGTTCTTCGACACGAGGAGAGAGACACAATTCTTAAAAGTCTTTCGTATCATACTATGCTAACAACACCCCAACGTTCCGCACATCTCGGGGTCCAATCACTATTTCTCAACATCATGTTCGGACCCCCAACTTCTCAACACCATTTCGGACCCCAACTTCTCTACACATGGTCGGAACTCAACTGAATCTTTTTTCAAAATCTTTTTAGCCGTAATGAAACGGTTATTATTGTTTAGCGAGGGGGAACCATTTTGTAGCCGGAGTTTTTGTTGTTGGTAGCGAGGAATGGTTGTAACGTATGTGGGTTTACGCTGTGTTGTTTACTCGCTGAGTGTTGTTAGTCCCCTCGCTAAGTTTGTGTGAAAATAAAAGGAGGATGATGATGAAGTAAGACGGCGAAGGTCGAAAGGTGTTTTTATGAATAGGTTTTTATTTGCAGCATGGAATGTTGGGTTTGCTTTTGGTGCTGCAAGACTTGTGGAGTTTAAGCTTGTTAGTATTGAGACGAAATGGCGTTATGAGATGTTGAGAAGGCAGCGTGTGTCGTCGGACGTGTGAGGGATTGAACTTTAGAGTCACCGTGTTGTTTGTGTGTCTGGTATTTTTGGGGAGGAGAGTAGGCGTTATCTCCATTAATGTGGACCAGTGGAGAAATGGAAGCTTGTGTGTCGAGAGCGGGATTACGCTCAGATCGACATAGCCAATTTTGGGGTGACATAAAGTTGTGCCTGTGCGAGGCATGTTGAATGCGTCTAATTTATATTCAACTGGGATTCCTTGTAAGAAATCCATAAATTAGATGGATTTCCTCGAGTGTCCATGTTGCTGCTATTTTAGAGCCGCAGTGAGATGTCTACACTGGGCGGCTTGTCTAGCTAAAAAGCATCGTTAATTAAGAACGGCCAGTGGACGTCTGCACTGGTCGGCGTACTCAAGCCAAAGAGACTGGGTTTGGCAGCTTACAAGCTTTGGTGGTCGGAAATGAAGGTCCGGGCTGAATAGGATTAGTCATCCTGATTGGTTGAAATTAAGTGTTGAAATAAATTTGCGCGCCAAACCAAAATACGAAATTTTCTTCTTCTCTACATAGGTTGACCCCAGAATTTCAGGTATGGTGTACCTGATATTCGATACACAAAATTGTAAGAGAAGGGAAATAAAAGAAAAGAGCTACGAGTCTCACAACACAAAAGAGCAAAATACAAACAATGAAAAATACATACATATATAAAAACAATTAAAAGCAAATTACAAAAACAAAGTGTTCCGTTTAGTTCTTTTTTTTGTGTACCTCGTAGTACGTTTTTCTTTTTTTAAAACAAAATGTCACTTTAGGAAAAAAAAGTTAATGAACCGAGAAGGTGGCATATAGAAGTAGCAGTATAGTTCAGGGGAGTAGTGTGAGTCTTGGGTCCTCTGAAATTCCTAGCAGTCGTTGGTGGTTTACTGAGGTAGTGGGAGTGATAAACCATGTTGCTGAAGAAACCAAAATAGGGGAAGGGTGAGTGAAAGATTTAAAAAGTTACCTATTTTGTTAGTTGGGAAGTGAAAAAGTGTGTTGATAGATAAGGTTTTACTGAAAAAATTCCACGTGTTTGGTATTTTCCTCCATCTTGCTTCTAGAAGTTAGGTCCGCTGGAAAATTTGAAAATTTCTCGATGTTTCGCTGGGTTTTTTTTTCCACGGTGGAATGATGAATGTTCGTAAGGTTGTGTGTCGTAAAGGCTGTATTTGGTATCAGAAGGTTGTTGTTCGTTGACAAGGTCACCATTTTTATCCGTGATGAAATGGTTTTTATTGTTTAGCGAGGGGGAACCATTTTGTAGCCGGAGTTTTTGTTGTTGGTACTATTTACCAACCCCTCCGCTCGGGCAGGATATGACACAAGGTCAATTTTTAAGCGGAGTTTAACAGGTTTTGAATTCAGAGTTGTCCTTCTCCTAGACTAGTTGCCTCACCAAGGCTGAAGAACCTAGTCCGTCCTACTATTTACCCATAGCTGGAGGGAGAATAAGGGGGTTCATACCTTTCCCAAGGGTATTTGGCCGAAAGTGAACGTAATAGCGCGACTGGAGTACGAACTCGCGTACTACGATTCCGCAGTTCATCGCTTAAACCATTTCACCACGAGTTTTTGTTATTGGTAGCGAGGAATGGTTGTAACGTATGTGTGTTTACGTTGGGTTGGTTCCTCGCTGAGTTTGTGAGGAAATAAAAGGTAGATGATGAAGCAAGTTGGCGAAGGTCGAAAGGTGTTTTTATGAATAGGTTTTATTTGCAGTATGGAATATTGGGTTTTGCTTTTGTGCTGCAAGACTCGTGGAGTTTAAGCTTGTTAGTATTGAGACGAAATGGCGTTATGAGATGTTGAGATGGCAGCGTGTGTTGTCGGACGTGAGGGATTGTGTTTTTTGCATTTTTGACGAAAGACATGTTGTAGTTGTAGGAATTTAACTTTGGATGTCACCGTGAGTTTCGTGTCTGGTATTTGGGGGAGAGTAGGCGTTATCTCCATGTGTGTCGAGAGCGGGGTTACGCTCAGATCGACATAGCCAATTTTGGGGTGACATAAAGTTGTGCCTGAGCAAGGCATGTTGAATGCATCTAATTTATATTCAACAGGGATTCCTCGTAAGGAATCCATAAATTAGATGGATTCCCTCGTGTATGTCCATGTTGCTGCTGCTGCTAGAGCCGCAGTAAGATATCCGCACTGGGCGGCATTGTCAAGCTAAAAAGTATCGCTAAATAAGAACGGCCAATGGACGTTTGCACTGGTCGGCGTACTCAAGCCAAAGAGACTGGGTTTGGCAGCTTACAAGCTTTGGTGGGCGGAAATGAAGGTCCGGGCTGAATAGGATTAGTCATCCTGATTGGTTGAAATTAAGTGTTGAAATAAATTTGCGCGCCAAACCAAAATACGAAATTTTCTTCTTCTCTACATCTTCCAAATTCTCAGCCCATCTCTTCTGGTCATTACGTCATCCACACTCCAGCCAAATTTCCTGTCTGGGGTTTATTATGACAATGGTGATTGTCATATCCTTTGTGCACGAGCGTAAACTGCACCAATTGACTACACACCTGAACTCTTAACCCGAATAGTTCAAAGCCCAACCAAGCTGAATGATAAAATATAATTAATGAAAAAGGATTAAAATAAAAAAAATCATTCCTTAATTATATAACAGTTCTAAATAAGAGTCTTTATTCATTATACAATGATTAAAAAAGTCCTGTACAACAAAAACAATGGGGTTTTAATTCGGAGAAAGAAGTGATAAGTTGACTAGCGATAACAGTTAGCCTCAAGTCTGTTTTGAGCAAATTAATGTTGCTAGGGAGCGTCAAGTTGAGGACTCTGGCTAAAGCGGCAGTGGTGGCGCAGAGGTTGGTAAGGATTTCAAGTCTTCGGTCTGCGGAACTGATTCTATATCTCGCCACATTTACTTCGGCCGTTCAGACATTTAGCTTTGGTTAGACAACGAGTCTAGGTGAAGGAAAACTCTTAATTCAAACCAGCTTTACTCCACTTGAAAATTGGCCTTCGTTGAACACTTGTCTTGCTATTGTTTGTAAACAGATAAATAGTTTCAATTATTGTTATCTATCACTAATACTTCTATTCAATATTAATGATTCGTTTACAAATAGTGAAGTTGTTACAAGTATTGCTATTTAACACAAATAATTCTTTGCCCAGTCAGCTGGGGCTGTAGAATACACTGACTGTAAGACCCCCCCCTAACGAGTGTCCTGGATATGACACTAAACAATCTGATGGTGAGCTTTGGGGAATGTGGAGTACCCCTTTATTGCCATCGCTCCCAGGTTCACTCTGGCCCGGAGTGGTAGCACCTGATAGGGCCCTATCAATGGGTTAAATAGAACTAACGGCATACTTATGCTAAATGAATTGAGTAAACTGAATAGCTTGAAATAGAAACGTTTTTGACAATTAAACCGTACTTACACTTAAACTGCGTGCTTATGCTTAACTGAACTATTTCAAATAGAACTGTTTTCCGACATTAAAACTGTTTTTACACTTAACTGAATTGTTACATATAACTGCTTGAATACTTTGAAATGGAAATGTTTTTGACAATTAAACTGTGTACTTATGCTAAACTGAATTGTTTTAAATAGAACAGATTATTTACATAAAAATGGATTTGGCATTAAATGACCTACAAAGGTTGATGTGCCATAGAACCAAACAAACCAAACCAACCAAACCAACCAAATTATTCTATTCAATACTATTCCTTCATTTGCACTTAATCAGATGGTTCCAAGTATTGTTGGGTAATACCAATAATTCAATTTAGGCACACAGTTAAAGAGTTTCAAGTATTGCTATTAAACACTAATAATTTTATCCAACATTTCCCATTCGTTGGCACACAGTTAAATGGTTCCAAGTATTGCTATGCGTCACTAACAATTCAATTAGACAGTTATTTGTTTACACACAGTTAAATGATCAAACAGTTCTATTTCTAACAATTCAGTGAAACATAAGTCATTTGTTGGCAAACAGTTTAAATGACACAGAGTTCTATTTGACTTATGGAGAGGACGTTATCAGGTGCAACAACTGTAAGTCAAAGTAGACCTGGGAGTAATGACAATAAATTGGTGCTCCACTTTTCCCGGAGCACCAGGATTGAAGCCTCATCATCACATTGTTTACTGTTATATCAGGACACTCGTTGCGGGGAGCGTTACCCCTCTGCCGAGATGCTGTCCGTATATTCTATAGTCCCAGCTGACTGGGCTATATAGACAGTCTGTCTGTCTATCTCTCTCTAAATATCTATCTATCTATATATATATATATATGTGTGTGTGGGGTGGGGAAGAAGAAACAATTTGTACGTTTTTTATGAGCTCCTCATATGTTTTGAAGATTGGTTAGCTAGGCCATCAAACTATTTTTATTGAGTTAGATTCTCACTGAGTGTATCATACTTCTGACCATGTGACAAACTATACAGAAACAGGCCATGCGTAATCTTATACTTCTCTGCTGAAAATTGACTCTTACTGAAAGAAAAAAGAAATGGTTTTAATCTCTGCAAAACTCAAGAATCGTGAGCAGTCTGCTATCGTCATAAAAAGAAAAAAAAAAAATGGACGAGCCAATCATTTTCAATTTCGGGACAAAACTGTTAATATTTTAATTTTTTGCCAATGCCCACAGGAGAGTCATATATCCCTCCCCTCACGGCAATCGTCGCAAAAAGTTGGGAAAAATATTTTGTTGTAATGAATTGGGATTACTAAGAGCACACAGACACACACACACGTACGTATATATATATATATATATATATATATATATATATATATATATATATACACACACACACACACACACACACACACATCCATTAACCATGCTATTTTTTCTGGAATGATATTTTTCTTTAATAAAACAATTTTTTTTAATAATAATAAAGAATTTTTTCGGTAAAGTTTTACCCTTTAACCCATCCTAGTTTAGAGAAAACTAAAAATTAGATTCTACTTTTTTTTTCCTTTTTTTTTTTTTTTTTGACGAATACATGTAAACAGCCAGAAAAAATACCCGCAAAAAAGAAATATCCGCTAAGAAGAAATTTTGAAGAAAGCCCCAATATTTTAGAATTTGGTAGGGGGATCATTTCGTTATATAAAGTTATCGTAAAATGATCACCCACTTCCGGACCAGCAAGTATCACCAACGACCAGAGATAGCGACAATGGACGTGTAACCAGAAAAAAAGAAAATAAAAAAAAACGTGTAGTACCCACCCACCCACTGTTTGATTTATTTTATTTTTTTTCTACTGATACGTGGGCGATCTTTTTTATTGTAAGTTTTTCATCACTTATAAAAAAAAGAAAAAAATCCCCGCCCTAATATTGTTTCCACTCCCCCTGGTTTTTATTTAGTAAAACAAAAAATCCCTCTCCATCTGATTTCCCTACTAGAAATGAAAAAAAGAAGAATTGATTACACGTCCCTTTACCGCTATCTCTGGTCGTCAGTCATGCTTGCTGGTCCGAAAAATGATGATCATTTTACGTTAACTTTATATAATGAAGAGATCCCCCCACTTTAAATTCTAAAATATTGGGATTTCCTTCACAATTTCTTCTTTGTCGATATTTTTTCTGGCTGTTTAGATGTATTCGCAAAAAAAAAGAGGAGAATCTGATTTTTAGTTTTCGCTAAAAAGAATGGGTTAAAGGGTAAAAAAATTACCTAACAAAGGTTTTTTCTTTAAAGATTCAATTTCTTTTTCTTTAATAAAATTAATTCTTTTCTTTAGGAATTAATTCTTTTTTTCTTTAATGATACAAAAGACTTTTTAAATTTAATGATATAACTTAGAAAATACCTATATACTTACACATACACACACACATTAACGATACAATATTTTCTGCAATGATTCTAGTTTTTTGTTGTTTTTTTTTATCTTTAATGATACTAAGTTGTTTTTTTCTTTAATGATAACATCGTTTTCTCTAATGAAACTATCAAAATAAAATTCTTTTCTTTAATGATACTCAGGAACGTTTTTCTTTAAAAATAATGACAATTTTTTTTTTCTTTGACGATTATGATAATTTTTGTTTCGTTTTCTCGTTAAACGATACAAAGAATTATCATTTTTTATAGGGAGGGTGCTCGTGATGTAATTGTTAAAAACCTCGGACGACAGAATCGTTGTAAGCGAGTTCGAACTCCAGCCGCGTTATTACGTTCACTTTCGGACAAATACCCTTGGAAAAGGCATGAAACCCTTTATCGTCCTAGCTATGACTAAAATAGTACATTTACTGTTCTTCAAGAAGGATGGATTAGGCATTAAATAACCTATGAAAGTTGACATGCCATTAAACCAACCAACGACTTATTCTTTAATGATATTTTTTCTTCTAACAATATAAACAAAATTTTTTTTTTGTTATACAATATTTTTTTTTCTTTGCAATACTAAAGATTTTTACTTTGACAATCATCATCATCATCATGGCATGCCACCGGCACGGATTTCCCTGACCCTCTGCAGCTATTCGTCCCTATCGTCCCTCGCTCTCAGCAGGTCTTCAATTCTACATCCTGTATCAGTACAGAGTCGTTGTAAATAGTTTCTAACTGGTCGCCCTTACTTCTCTTGCAATATCCTCCTATG
>CAUZXS010003705.1:0-33763 GCA_963585895.1 Sepioteuthis lessoniana
GACAAAAGGTAAATTTTAAGCGGATTGTAACAGCTTTGAATTCAGAGTTTTCCTTCTCCTAGACTGGTTGGCATACCAAGGCTAAAGAGCAGAGTCTTCCCTATCATTTGCCCATAGCTGGCAGGAAAATAATTGGAAACAAACCATTCTCAAGTGTATTATCATTAAGTGAAATATAAACCGTTTTTTCATTGATGTCAACTCGTTTTGTCGAATCAATTTTATACGACGATAACGGTCACCAGATGAAGAGTCGAAAAATGTATTTTCTGGTCGAACAGCACTGGTTTGTCAGATAGGAAGTAAGTGGCCTGTGGTGTAATGGTTATCGTCGTAGGAAATAAACACGGCGACACGAGTTCAAATCCTGAACGAGACTGATTGCATTTCATATAGCACTAATATCCTTGGGAAAGGTACGAATCCAATTATTCTCCTTCCAGCTATGGATAAATAATAGGGCAGACTAGGCTCTTCAGCCTTGGTTAGTCAACTAGTCTAGGAGAAGGAAAACTCTGAATTCAAACCTGTTAAACTCCGCTTTAAAAAATTGACCCTATGTCATATCCTGCCCGAGCGGAGGGGTTGGTAAATATAGGGAATTAAGTGGCCATACATCTGCAGTTTTGTTGCGTGCAGCTTCCTGGAATTCACACCACAGCAACTAGTATTCTTGTGTAGTCCCCTTCTTGCTTTTTCGAGGCACTTCATTTAATTCCTAGTAGTGCAGCTGTAGAATATCAACATCACAACCACCAAAACCATTAACGTCATCATACAAGCACCAATAACACCACCATCAAACCCCCAAGAACACCAACACCAAATCTACCTCCACCAAAACAATCAATATCATCATACAAGCACCAATAACACCCCCATCACACTACCAAGAACACCAACACCAAATCTACCTCCATCAAAAGCATCAACATCCTCATGCAAACACCAATAATATCACTATCACACCACCAAGATTACCAACACCAAATATACCTCCACCACCAAAATGTCCCCTTGCAATGTGGGAATCACCACCACCTCAGCAGCAATATCACTATGAGGAAGATCACTAAAACCATCGCAACTATTAATACCACCTCCAGACTTTGTATTACTAATTTCTTTTTGACAAAGAAAATTATTCTTTTTTTTGCTTATCTAAAAAAAAGGGACACTCCCAGATTTAAATCATTGAAGGGGAGAAAATGCTATTTTCATAAAATGCAGCGATTGATTTTTAACCCTTTCTTTCTCTCATTTTTAAAAATCTTAGTTAAAATACATTAACCTAATCCCTCAAAATTTTCCGAGAAAAACTTTTACACATATTGAGAATAAAGAAGAATTTCAAAATTCTTTATATTAACAAAATATAGGGAAATTTGAATCAAACTAAAATGGAACAAAAGTCCAAATTATTGTTTTGATTTATCGTCAACAAGATGAAGCGTCTACATTATTTTTACGACATTACTAAACTAGTTTTAATCATTTCTATCCAACTGAAATTTTAGGTTTTATGATTTGTTCGCTGTGTTAATGACTTATGAAACAAATTAATAAAGGCCTCGAGTTATTGTAAGATTTCATCTGATGTCTTTGAGAATTTGCCAATATTTCGCGGCTTAAACAAACACGGAAAATCAATAACGTTAATGAACACTGCTATTTATTTCCAGAAACAAAATGCACGAAAACACATAAGTTGTTGGTCTCTCTCACTCGCTCCCTCAATATATATATATATATAGTCAATTTTATTGTAGGAGCTGGCAATGGGAAACACTATCTAAACATACTTTTTTTCGAGGGCATTATTTGTGATAAGTCCTTTCGCACCACAGAACATTTCCTATGAAATCTAACATATTGAGCGTAGCACACAGAACCTTTTATTTACTGGTGACTGAATATGTTTATTCTTCATAGACTGTCTTTTCGATTCAGACTCATGGTGAGATTTCATAAAAATAACTATATAGGTATTCCTTCTTTTTTAAATAGATTTTTAGAAAAAAATGAGTGTATATACAAATACGGTATACATGCATAAAAATTGCACTAATTAAAACAATAAATTTTTCTGATGAATCAGTCAATTTCTATTGTGAAATTCAGTGAATTAATTTCATATAACCTTAGAATAACAAAACATAACAAATATTTACTGATTTCGTTATATGAAGTATGTCAATCAGTTTTGTTGGTAAATATATTCATGATTTTTGAGAAAAATTTCACGAACTTTTTTCGAGGGTAATTCCATTAGCAAAAATGCTAATATTTTCAAATTCATTATAAATTCATAGTTGATAACATCACTTACTTTCTCTTTATCATTTTAGCTAAACTAGATATTTATCTTTTTTCTTTAATCAAGTCAAAAAGACACCTTGTTGAAAATATATTGCCAGAAACTAAAGATATGAACATTTTCTATTCGTATAAATCATGCTTCTCTTTACGTATCACATGTCGCTCAGAAAAGGTTCCCATAGTTATCACCAAGAAGTGGTTTATAGACATTTATTCAAATCTGGATTCTGCTCTTGGATTTGCTGCCATTTCAAATTGCCGAAACACAAACTTCTTTTTTCATCATCATCATCATCATCATCATCATCATCATCATCATCATCATCATCATCATCATCATCATCATGTCGTGCCACTAGAATGGATATCCCTGACCCCCTCTCGCAACCCCTCCCTATCATTCATCGCTTTTGGCTGGTCTTCAGGTCTACATCCCGTATCCTCACATAGCTGCTGTATGTATGTTCAAGCTGGTCGTCCTGCTTTTGCTTGGCCATATGCGAGGGTCCATAGGAGTACATCACTGATGAGTTAGTCGTTGCTTCTCCAGCAGTGTCCTGCGTATCTGTCTCGTCTAACTTGTATAGTTTTCGTGATGAGAGGCAAGGGACCATACAGCTGGTGTCTTGTGGGGTGTTGCCGCCAGGACTTGTTCAATATTGCTTCAACATTCTTGTGTAATTGCCGTCTAGCTTCTTCTTCAGCCGTTTAGTTAGCGTCTATGTAGTGCATCCATATAGCAATATCGATACGACCGCTGCCTGGAAAAAACTGCGCTTCATTTTATCGGTCAGGTCTGATTTCCATATGATCCAGAGCCTATCGATAGCTGCCCATGCTTTCGTTAGTCGCGTGTCGATGTCTTTTTCGGTTGATGAGACGCTGCTTCTTTTTTCAAATATTAGATAATTTTTGATATAAATCAATCCCAAACAATTCAGCGATTTATCACGCAAAAAGAACTTTAAAAAATAATATATTTCCTTTTAATAGATAAGATCTCTCTATTTTACTGAATGACCCTCCCCACACAGACACACACACACACACACACACACACACACACACACACACACACACACACATATATATATATATATATATATATATATATATATATATATATATATAAAAATAATTTTTTTTCTTAGTTTTATCTGATAATTTTATTCTTAATACGTAAAATTTGAATTCATGAAGCTGATATAAAAAAGTGAAATCTGTGGGTCTTTTTTTAATTTTATATATGAACATTGGTTTTGCGACTGAAGTAAAAAACTGTATGTGTTTTCTGCTTTTTTCTTCGTTGATATTTGACTCCACCTTAAAATAGCTGTTTTACACAAGATCAAGTGATAGTTAATACTGCATCCCCACCTCACTAATTTCTTTGGTTTAAGAACGACTATCATAATGGGGATTTTAATTCTTCAATGGATTCTGATCCTGGAATCAGTAGCCCGCAAAACCGCAGCCATACGTCAGTTTACCTCCCATTTCACAAACTATCCAAGACGAAAAAAACATAGAACACAGTTGAAGAAGTAAGGATGACCTCAAAAAGCACTAGTCCAGTCGGTTAGGCCTTTAGAATATACCAACCACATCTCTGCAAAAGGGTAATACCTAAAAATGAATATCCAGATATGACATTAAACAATCTGATGATGAGACTCAAATAATGTTGGAGCTTTGGAGAATGCAAAATACTCCTTCAATGTAATCACTCAAAGGTACGATTTGTCCCAGATTGGTAGCGCCTGATAGGTTCCTATCTATGGTCAAATAGAACTGTTTGACATTTGAAGTGTGCGCAACCAAACGACTTACGCTAAATTGAATTGTTAGAAATTCAAATGTTTCATCGTTTAACTGTGTCTAAACAAATAACCGATGCTTTATATAAATTGTTAATGATACATAATAATACTAGAAACCATTTAACTGAGTGCAAAAAATTAGTAAGTATTCAATAGGATTATATGTGTTAAATGGTAATAATTAAAACTATTTAACTGTATAGAAACAGTAGCAATACTAGTATGCAAACAAATTAGTTCTAACTCATTTAAAAACGAATTAACCAACAAACTACTAACTTCCATATCATAAATATCTATTTAAATGTGTGGAAACAAATGATTGATGTTAAATTGTTACTGTTACATGTCAGTACTTGAAACCATGTAAATGTGTACAAAAGAAATGAGCTCCAGCTTGTTTAAAAATGTGCCGACAAAATCTGTTTACAAATTTAATATATAGGAGAAAACAGGGTTCGGGTTTAAATAACCCTCAATGCTTGATATGCATTAAAACCAAACCAAATCAAACAACTCATAAAGAAAGCTTTCTAAAAGAGTCGAACACATAGAACCACCAGAATTGGTTGACCAGCAAATACTTACACATATCAGTTCTGTGCGGACACTGTTTACAACCAAAGGGACCTACAAAAAGCGAAAGATGCTGGGGAAGGATAACGAGAAAGAAATTGAGTCTGTGCTTGTTGCGCGTCTTGATGATAATGATGATGGATTTCCAATTGTTTTCCCCTTTATGTACATGACTTCAAAAATGCTCCAAGCGCACCAGTGACAGTGGGTAGATTTTAGACGCTTTTGCGGTTACAACTGTCAAGTACTTGTAGTTGTCACTGTCTTCTTCTTCTTCTTCTTCTTATTATTATTATTATTATTATTATTATTATTATTATTATTATTAACTCCTTTAGATTTTTTCACATCAGTGTTAAATGATGTTTTTTCACTGGAGTTTGAGTGACAGCAAGTCTCCTCAAGTCTCCAGGACTCGTCTCAGGATTCTGGCCATTCTTAGCAATGCTGTCGTTTGGATAGTCTCTACCCATCCAGGCCTTTTAATAATCCTTTAGTTATTGTGCCTAATGCACCAATCAGAATTGAGACAATCATTACTTTCATATTCCAAAGCTTTTTCAATTCTCTAGCAAGGTAGAGGTACTTATCCTTCTTTTTACTTTCCTTCAGATTTATTCTGTGGTCTGCCGGGACAGCAAAGTCTACAATTTTGCGGATTCTCTTTTTTTTTTTTTTGTTGATTATTATGAGATCTGGTCTTCTGGCCGGGATTAGGGGATCCGTTTGTATGTTAAAGTCCTATTATTATTATTATTATTATAGCTACTCCTTGAGAGTTTTTCAAATCAGCGGTAGCTGCTGGTCTTTCGCTGGAGTTTGAATGACAGCAAGTTTCCTCTAGTCTCCAGGACTCTTCTCAGTATTCTGGTCGATCTCAATAATGATAAAGTTTGGATGGTCTTCGTCGTTCTCTTTTTCCAAGTCAACTAGTCCTTGTATCAATCCTTTGGTGACTGTACCAAGAAAAACGATTAAAATTAATATGAACATCACTTTCATGTTCCACAGTATTTTCAATTTCATACTAAGGTCCAGGTACTTATTATTCTTTTCAATTGTTTCAGTGGTCAGCCGGGACAGCAAAGTCTACAATTCTGCAAGTTCTCTTTTTTGTTGATTATTATAAGGTTTGGTCATCTGGCTGGGCTTAGATGATCCATTTGTATCTCAAAATCCCACAGGAGTTTATTCGTCTCATTTTCCAGGTCAGATCCTGGGTTATGCATATACCATTGGTTCGTAGGGTCAAATTCAAATTTCTTTCACATTTACCAGTGGATCACCTTTCCCAACCAGTCGTGTCAAGCTTTATACTCTTTCTGTGCTAATTGATATAATCGGTCTTTTTGGCGTTGTTTCGATCTGCGATAAGGAAAGATTCAATTCCTCTCTTAAGGTTTCCCTTTCTTAGCCACGTCCATATTTTCTTATGTGAGATACAACAGCGTTAGCTGTTGATTTTTCAGTGGACTTTGAGTGACATCAAATTTCCAGGTTTGATTTAGTTAGGCTTGGTTTTATGGCATATCAACCGTTGTAGGTTATTTAATGCGAAATATACATATAAACATTTGTTGTCTAAATTTCTGAGACAAAGCTTGTTGATTTTTATCATTAAGGGTTTTCGGACTATTGTCTTCATCTTTATTGCTATTCCCGAATGTTTCACCCGATATGTCCTCCGGCCTTCTTCGGGTGTTTGTCGAACTTTGAAACCTTCACGGAACTTCGAAATACGTCCTTTATTGAATCCGGTTATGGCTAACGGAATCAGAAAAGGCGACCCCCGTGGATTCAGTAAAGGACGTAGATGTCTATCAGGAGAGCAACTCCTGACAATGACACCCAAGCCAGGTGCATGGGTCCCACGTTGTCATATTTTGTTTCAACAGGTTTATCATGGGTGGTGTATTGTGGCTATACAAAACCCAGTGGTTGTTTATTATCTGCACGCCTGACACAGATGTGAACGAGAACAGTCACAGTGTTAATTTACTAAGCTTTTTTTTGCTTAGATGTGGCACAAGGCCATATGAAAGGGGCACCCAATGAGACTCGAACTCACTCGTGTCTCATTGGGTGCCCCTTTCATATGGCCTTGTGCCACATCTAAGCAAAAAAAAAGCTTAGTAAATTAACACTGACTGTTCATGAACTGTGGGTCATAAGAAAAAAGTTTTAACTTAGTAGAAGTCCATTAACCTATTCTTATAGTTTATTTCTTTACTGAGTACCTGAACCAGCTTCAAGTGTTCCTGAATTACCTTAATTGTTGATATTTACTGGCCTATTTTGAAACTTTATTTCCATTGGAGTTGATCATGTTTTAATAAATACTAAGCTCTTCATTATATGGAGGGCGGTAACTTTTCCCAATGCTTACAGGCTACATTAGGTATGTATTTACTTAGATTAAAAGTAGTCATATATGAGCTATAGAGAAATTAAGGTGGTAAATTTAAACAAATCTATTTCGTGATTTCGAAATAGTTTAACTGAAAATAATTTTCGGAATTAACAAGTCTTCATTTAAATAAAACTGTTATCCAAAAGATTTTACGAGAAACGAAATATCAATGTTTTTAAATAAAAGACAGATTCTACTGACTCTAATTTCTTTGAAGATCACTCAGCAAAGATCGTTTGGTTTAAGCATCGATATAGTTTTGATGTTTGTTGTTGTTTTTTTGTTTAACTCCTTGTGTTTTTTTTTTTTTACACCAGTTTCAATCGGTGGTATTTCATTGAAGTCTACGCGACAGCGAGTCTTTTCAGGTCTTGAGGACTCTATAGAGTATTCAAGCCTATCTTAACAATGCTGTAATTTTTATGGTCTCGTTTCTTTCAAGGTTTTCCAAATTCTCTAGTATCTTTTTCAGGACGTTTTGGACTGTCCCTAGTGCGTTAAATACAACTTTTTCTTAACCGTCACCCTGATATTCCACGGCTATTTTAACACTCTGACCAGATGCAAGTATTTGTCCTTTTTGCATTCATTTTCACTTTGTTTTTCGCAAGAACAGAAAAAATCAACTTGATGACTCTTGTTATTATTGTTGCTATTGTTGCTGTTCACTTTTCTGCTTTACTTTCAGTTTCTTATTATCCTTCCCACGGTGTTTACTCAAATATTTCGATAAGCCAGGGTAATATTCATACGCATTCTTTTTTTTTCTGTCCCTTTTGTTTGTTTTTGCGTTTGTTTGTATGTTTCGATTTTATCGCATATTAATCTTCTAATGCCAAATCCATTAAATACAAATAAACACATATTTCTTATACAACTCAGTTTAGCATAATTACACGGTTTAATTTTCAAAAATATTTCTATTTCAAGCTATTCCGTTTAGTCTATCAGTCCTCTTTCAAAACAATTCAGTTTAGTATAAGTATGGTTTTTGGTTTACATACTGTTAAATGTCAAAACAGTTCTATTTCACACAGTTTATCCTAAGTACATTTTTAATGTCAAAAACAATTTAACTTTAATGTCAAAAACAATTTAACTTCAAACAATTCAGTTTAGCATCATTACACAGTTTGAATATCAAAACTGTCTTATTTCAAACAATTCAATCTAGCATTAGGACATAGTTTAGTTCTATTTCACCCATGGATAGGAACCCATCAGGTGCTACCACTCCGGTCCAGATTGAACCTGGGAGCGATGGCACTGAAGGGGTACTCCGCATTCCCAAAAGTTCCAGCATTGTTGGAACCTCACCATCAGATTGTTTTGTGTCATATACAGGACACTCCCGGGGTGGGGTTATCCCTCTTGAGAGGAGCAGTTAAGGTATTTTACAGCCTCACCCAACAGCCGATCGGGCAAGCCTCTTTTCCTCTTTTGGGTGTTATTTTCTTTCAATTCATATTGATATTACTATGATAATGAGATGTGTTAAGAGCATTTATTTTCATATAGGCTTGGACCGGCAGATATCTTCTTAATAAGTTCAGTTATCCCTTTCTTAATCATACCTAGGGCTCCAACTGGCATGGTAGAAATTTTAATGTGCTATATTTTTTAATCTCTATTTCCAGGTCTTCGTATTCATTTTTTTTTTTTACTTTTTGTCTTCACTGATATCTGTAGGCACTGAAACACCAATTAGAATGCATAATTTTCTTACCTAGTCCTTAACCACTATACAGTGTCATTTGTACTTTATTTTTCTTTCAGTTTGGACCGCAAAAGTCCCTGGAAATTGTTATTTATTTGGCTTCTGTTATTGGTTCTGGTTGGTGCTTATCCTATTTTTAAAATTTCAGATTTTACTAATTTTACAACGGATATAATGTTTTATTTTATAATTCTTTTCTTAATATTCTGTCGGTGTTAGGACTGAGCTACCAGACACAACTTGGTTAATTAATTGAATTATTTTTATTGTACCGTCTACCTAATGAGTTTGATCCGTAATCATTAGGGACCTTTCGAGGAGCATTAACTAAATTTGATAAGAGCTTGAAACTTATGTTCCACAGCTTGTTTGCATCTCTAGCAAGGTCCTAGTATTTTTCTATCTTTGGGTTTTCATTAATTTTCATTTAATGTCTCATTTTCAAGAACGGATTCTAGTTTGAGAATATATTTGTTGGAAAGTTTTATGTTCTGATACAATTAACTGTAAAACACCTTTTTATCCAGTCATGCCTAGTTTTGTTCTCTTTAGGGTTTGTTTGGCGCATTCATTTATTATGTGAATAACCGATTGATCTCAGTCTTTATATACTCTATACTCTGTTGTATATTATCAAATTTCGTTTCAATATGCGGGTTTTATAGTATTATTTTCTGCTGCTATCAAAATATTTTCAGTTTCTCATATGTTTTATTTTTTTTTTTTGCCATAGCCAAGTTTTTTTCCCAGTGCAATCCTATCAGTTTGTCGGTTGAAGTATACATGCAGTTGTTTTTTTTACCATTTTTGTTTTATAGTTTTCGTTGTTTTTTCCGTTTGTTCATATATTGTCATCGCTGTTACAAGCTGCAGTAATTAATCTTCCTTTGCTCTTTTTAATGTATTCCTTGACTCCTAGTATTCATACATATTATTATTTTACTCGTTCGTGAGTTTTTCACTCCACTGTTAGCTGATGGCTTTTCACTGGATTTTGAGAGACCGCAAGTCTCCTCAAGTCTCCAAGACTCTTCTCAGTATTCTGACCGATGATATTAACGCTGTTGTCTGGTTAGTCTCTACCTGTCTTCTGTTTTCTCAGTCCTCCAGCCCTTTACCAAGCATTTGGGGATCGTTCCAAGTGCACCAATTACAACTTGTATATCCATGTTCAACCGGGGGAGGATAGTATGACAGATTTTGAAAAACAGTAAAAGAGAATAACATGAGTGGGAGTAGGTGAAAATTCGGGATGGATTTTCTCTCCTTGACCAAGCCGTCAACATCACATTCTTCTTATTACCTTTTTATTTGCCCCTTACTGTTCATAGAGTAGATTCTATTCATATTCTGGTATTTGGCGAGACAAGGGATTGCATAGAGTGTGTGCAGTTATAAAGAATGCAAGTCTTAAAAATACGCTGCAAGTAACCCCCTCACTTCCTTTTTTTCAACCCCATACTCACTCCGCCGTCCTCTGGTTTTGAATAGGAAATCAAGCCAAACTGACCCTCGGGAACGCCTGCAGTAAAAGGCATTAATATCTAAAACACTGACCATTCCATTGTCGTCCCAAAAGACCTGAAAATCACCAAGAACCAGACAATGCACAAACGAGCATCCTTCTTCCATAGATGATGTAAAAGACCCGGAATGTGGAATTACAGTTTTCTAGAAGTATGGAAACGTGGCATTTCCGCCATTCCAGTGCCAATATACTTCATCCATACACATCTGAGCACATTACACACGCATATATAGATAGATAGATAGATAGATAGATAGATAGATCAATTCATTTAGTGTTAGAAAAATTCACACATAGGTACGATGGTAATAGACACATGTCTATATAAATGCAGGATTAGCGTTTACCCTAACAATCATCACCATAGGAAAGGAGATCGTCAACTTCAGTTCAAATTCTGGACAACATTGTTTGCTTTCATTTCACGCAAATACACTTAGGGCAGATTCCTTCTCCCCCCACCTCACACACTAGTTGGGCAAACGGGTTATTGAGCGTTGGTTAGACAACCAGTGAAAGAGAAGAACATCTCTGAATTCGAACTTGTAGTACTTCCCTTAAAATTGTACTTGGATCAAATCTCGTTTGTGTCGGAGTTAGGTAAGTACATATATGTACATACATTAGCAGTATAAATAAAAAGATAATACAACCTTATTAAGAAAATACCATCAACTTACTTTTATATTGAAAGCTTCAACTCCCTCGTTGGTATTACACACATACACCCCACCACACACACACACACACACACACATACATACATATATATATATATATATATATATATATATATATATATATATATATGCGCACACAAATATTTACGCATATGTGCATGCAAGCACACACACATATATATATATATATATGTGTGTGTGTGTGTGTGTGTATGTGTGTGTGTGTGTTCTCCAAAATTCCAAATACAGTAAGAGATTAAAAGTTTATTTAAGAAAAGGATAAAAAACTGAAAAGATAATGTATGCCAATAAATAATATATATATATATATATATATATATATATATATATATATATATATATATATATATATATATATACGACGCATAAACCAATCTTGTTTTGTGAAATTCATCCTTATTTTTTAATGACAATTTGACACATCAATCTTTTCCGAAAACCTTTAAATGCCTGTCAACACTGACAAACTAAACAAAAGGAAATTAATCATTGATTTCTTCTCTGAAGTAGAAACTAATGATTATTTACAGCTTCGTGGCACGTACTCTATGTAAAAATAAGAGTAAATTAGTTTTAAATGAATTGTGAACATGAACTCTCAAAAAAAAATACATACAAAAATAAACCTCGTGTATAACTGAATTCTATTTAACAGTTCGTAGAAAATGTAGCCTCCAATATTTGGATGACAAATTTAAGTTAATAGAAAATACTTTTAAATACTTCTAATAGACCAAATTATTTTATATAAACTGCTTCTAAGAAGTGCATAAAACTGATTCTGACAAATATATTGGCATCCAACAAGAAAATCCTACAAATACCGCATTGAATGTATAACTGATTTCACCAAAGATATGCGCTTCTTACAAACTGACAATTTCAAATTTATTTCAAGTCGACAGATTAGCACTCAAAACAATTTAGACCGTCATTAATAAACCAGACATCAAAAATATCTTAGATGCAGACGTTCACAGTATTTCCCAAGGGATTTATAAGAATGATAAAATTGGTAAGAAATAAATAATTATATGAATAGAAGTGGGCTTTTAAAAAGGGAGATAATTTTAATACATTCATCACATACGTTCGAAACATAACTCTATTTTAATTTAAAATAGGCAGGAATGTAACTTTATAACCATAAGAGTAAATATCGAAAACTTACTGAATCCTCTGTCATCCTTTTGGATCAAAGAATCAAACAAAAGACGGCTTTTCATATAGCCTTTACTAGTAAAATTTATAATAAAACAAAACAATGTTCGTATTAATCTAAGTTAAAACATAGGGAAACTGTATATATGGGAAAAGGCATATATGTAAAGGAATCAATTAATTTCCATATTTAAAAAAATGGACAAATTTTTGGCGGAAAAATTGGCTCAACAAGCTGTAACATTTGAATTTGTAATATTGCATTTTTAGACCAATCAGCATGTTCCCTTTATTTTTAAAAGTTGTTATGAGAATTACTGACGAAAATATTTGACTTGCGCCGAAAAACTTGAAGGATCAAAACCAAAATTAATTTAACAAACATTTTTCCGCCTAGATTGTTATAAATATATTTCATTAGAATCATAAATATTATCAAGTCTTTTTTTAGATCTAATTTCAAAATTACCTCAATCTTAAAAACAGCGAAGGCATAAACATTTCTCCAGAAAGTACAAACTTATGCTTGAAACTTTCAACAACTTTTGCTTTATTTCTTTTTATGGCCAAGGAGGTTGGAGCATCAGAATACACCAACTGTATGTCTGTAGACGGGTAAGACTCCTTCAACGTGTCTCCTGGATATGACACTAAACAATCTGATGGTTAGGTTCCACTAATGCTTATGCTTCATCGCCATAGCTCCCACTTCGACTGTGGCCCGGAGTGGTAGAACCAGATAGGGTCCTATCTAAAGACCAAATAAAACTGTTTGATTTTTAAACTGAGTACTTGTGTTAAACTGAATTGTTTGGGATAGAACTGTTTTTGCATTTACTGTATGTAACCAAATGACCGATGTTTAATTGATTTGTTAGTGATGCATAGCAATATTGGAACGATTTAACTATGTTGACTTATACTAAATCGAATAATTTGAAATAGAACTGTTTGATCATTCAACTCTTGAGCAAATAATGACTGATGTTTAATTGAATTGTTTGTGATTAATAGCAATACTTGAAAACATTAAACTGTAGGCAAACAAATGATTAATAGTACATACAATACTTCTCAATAGAGGAAAATAAGTGAACCATTTACTGTGTGAAAAAATTAGCCCAGGCTTCTTTAAAAACGTAATCAACAAAATATGTTTAGAAATCATATATTTAATACATATATACAATAAGGAATTGGCATTAAATATACCTATAATTGTTATATCGACCATTGTATGTTATTTAATTCTAAATTCTTATTATACGTATATATTAAAGTAAACCAAAACAAACCAAAACAAATTTCTTTCGAGAGAAAATCTACATTCTTTTTCATGTAGATTGCATTTAATTTCAGTATCTCTAAATTTTCTGAAATTAAACGAATAAGATATTGTTTTATATAATAATATTCGAACTAGTATTCAATCTATCTTTCTGCACATGAAATTTTCTTTTCAGCCGTATATAAACTAAACGCCTAAATCTATTTTCTCACTTACTACGTAGCACACTCATTAACATATCTTTTACATACACACTTAGATTAAGGTTGACAAAAACTGCTATATTTCAAGCAGGAATCTTCAGTTTCACTCTTCAAATATTCACGTTCTGATTAATATAATCAATTCTTACAAGAAAAGACTTTTTTGACTCCGGTTTTTCATGAAACTTTTCACTCAATATAAAGTAAGTAAAGTTGGCGACCATAGTCGAGGGTGACTCGAAGGCTCCCTTTTCGATAGCTACTACACAAAGGTGTAGTGGAGGGCGCAGGTCTCCCGGGCCACAAATAAAATGAATTGATTTTTAGATTGGTGTTTTTATTCAATCATTTATGCCTTTGTCTGCAACAATTATCCTCAACATTCACAAAATTTGATGCAAAATTTCATTATTTCATTAATTAGAAAGGCATTGGTGACTATTGCCAGGTTAACTACCTTATAGAAATTTGATCTCGCAGATGAAATAAAGCGAGAATTCTTCCATGAATATTATATGGCTGCACTGCGTCGATTATTATGAAACACCCCCCCCCAAAAAAAAGAAGGCAGTTACAACACAAGAATGCTACGTACTCTTTTAAATAAATCCTGGAAGTAGTAACCTACAAACCAGTGTTTTCACGGCCATTTACCTGCCATTTCACAAACCATCAATGTAAAATAAGCAAGACATGATAGACCCTATTAAAGAAGACAGAAAAATCTCATAAGCGACGCTCCATGGAATGCATAGACACATCACTTTTGGTCGATAAGGAAAATCTTTCGTTCATTATTTTTGTGCAGATACTGGGTGCCGTATAGAGGACCTAGTAAAAGTGATAACTGATGGATGAAAAGATTAGGGAATGTGAGCTGCTGCTGATGATTATTGAGTTATAGCTTATTATCAACACCATTTTACTACACACGCCAGCTATATTTTCTGACTCCTTAATTCATATGACAATTAAGTCATATATCCAACTTAAAGTTTTTCGTCTAGACATTTTAAAGTTTCGGACATTTTTAGTGTTCCTCGTTATTTTTCCTTAAATAAGAAAGAATCTGATTCATTATGAGAAGAAGCCTATTGAGGGTTTTGCTTCTTTCTTTAATAGTATATCAACCTTTGTGGGTTATCATTTGTTAAAGCTATCCTTGTCGATGAATAGTAGCGATATTATTTAACCTTTTACCGTGGGTGATAAGAAGTTTCATACCTTTCCCAATGGCGTAACTGAAGTTCGAACACGTTTCCTACGTTGTCGAAGAACTACACGTTTACCATTACACCCCTGAGACTCTCACCTCATAGAGGGAGAAATGTTATGATAAATAAATATTCAACAAAATTTTGGTTTTACACCATATATTCTGTGTATAATATAAATTACCAAGTTGGTTTTCTTCATGACATATCTACCCTTGTAGGTTATTTAATACCAAATCATTTTATTTATAAATATTATTACGACCATAGAATGTAAGACGGGTCAGGGTTACCCACCTTTACTGCGATATCTCTCTCAAGGCACATAGCAAAATAAAATGCGTTCTTCAAAAAGAAACCAGAATGATAGATAACTTCTACTCCGGGTTCAAGATATGGGATGATAAATATAAATGCAAAAGAACGATCGATACGAATAAGGCAAGACGGGCATTATTTTAAGAAACGTTTTAATAATGACCGTTAGAAAAGAAAATGAGAGAGGGACTGCGGGTGCAATAGAATTGTCACCAAGTTTACACTTTCAAATGAGCTATCAGGATCACAAACATTTTGTGATTTTACTATTTTTAGGGTGATAATGTATGTATCTAATTCTTTTATATATATGGATGCATGCAAATTGAAGTGAGAATGCGCGTCAACAAACTTATCCTTCGGGTCATTCATAAATCTATTTTGAATTATATTTTTATTCTTTTCACTCTTTCACTTTTTTACCACCTTCTTCTCCCTGTCACTTCTGTTCAGTTATGTGAAGTCGTTCATATAGGTTTTCACTCGATTCAAGAAGCTTTGTGGTATATATATTCTTTGTTCATTACCACAGTTGAAATAAGACAGCGCCACATGGTAGGAATAACGAAGATGGTTCAGAATTATTAACGAACTTCTGGATTTTCCTTCAACTAGATATTTTCTCGCAGGAATGATCATTCGTGTTCGAGCTGCATCACGCTGTGCTTCCAACAACCGTTCTTCAGTTGTTTCGAACCTTTGATCAATCGTTTCTTTCTGGCGCCATAATAGTAACATCTGATTGGCTGTTATTGTCTAATTAGCCCGCCCCAAGAGCTTTGAATGTCTAAGTTTCCTGACGCTACTGCTGCTATGATAATATGGTAGTAGTAGTGACATGTAAGTGAAGTGGAAAAGATTTTACGATGTGCAAGAGATGAAGTAGGCCTTCATGTCCCAATATATATATATATATATAAACAAAGAATTGTTGGTAACGTTTTAAAACAAACAAGAGTTCATTTGTTTGCAAACCGGTTAATTATTTCAAGAATTACAATCTAACACTAATTGTTATTTTTGCACATAGTTGTGTTGTATTTTGGCCTTCGACTCGGCCAAAAATGCCATTCCAAGGTGATGCACCGGAAAGAAGTGACACATTCTAATGGTAGTTATGAGAGGTAATCGCGTGGGCGGAAATTGGCTGATGAAATGGGACGAGGTAAAAAATTCCCATGGTATACTCATAGACTGATGCACCGGAAGAGAGTGACCTGTGAACTGCATGACAGTTATTTCCGCTTAATGACGATCAAACATTCAATTCCGAAGATCGAGTAGGCGACTGAGTGGGTGTTGGACTATTATTTAACTCAGTCAAGACAGAAGTGGCAGTTGGAGATCGGACGGATTTATAGACGAGATGCGGTAAGGAAAGCCACACCAGGCCGAATGGACTCGGGGCTCCCGATTGAGTTGGGATCCAGAGAAGTTGCTGATAAGATGCAGTAAAGAAAACCATCACCCAGAAGAGTGAGCCCCTAGGCCTCCGGTTGAGCATCAGGAGAACGAGAAAGACACAACGCTGACGGCCATAAGAATGGGGTCAATATATTGCTGTTTCTGTTCGGTCTCCAAGTCCCTCTCATACGAAAATCTCGAGTAACCCTTTTCGAAATCTTACAAATAAAGTGAGAGGTATATTTTGTTAAAGAAGTCTTCACTCGTCGTTTATTACTGCGTCGGCAGGGTTATATATATATATATATATATATATATATATATATATATATATATATATAACAGTTGAAGAGTTTCAAGTACTGCATGTAATACTAATGAGTTAACATCAGTCATTTGTTTGTACCCTGTGAAATTGTTTTAAATGTAAATATTTCAGTTTGACTCAGAGATGTGACCCTAAAAGGTACTACCACACTGGATCAGAGTAGATCCGGGAGTAATAAGAATTGACGGGTATGCCATGACTGGAGCCTCGTCATCAGGTGTTTTAATGTCACATTAGGAAAATCGCTGGGAGGTAATCTTACCTTTCTGTAGATGTGCTGTCGGTGTATTCAATAGCTCATACCGACAAGGCAGTATAACACGTAAAAGTTTATTTTCTTTTCTTTCTAAGCGTTATAGACACATTAAAAAGCGAACTTCAGCGCATGTGTTCAATTATCTCTCTTAAATAAAATTGCGTTGATTCCTCTTTGTTATTTACAATCATTTTTCTTAAATTTTTCTTCTCTCGCATTTTTTCTATTTCAGAAAATTTTAACAACGAATTCAGTTTTAAATATCTTTAATAGCTTCAGCATTTTTTTCTTTTACGATTTGACGTTATTTTTATATCAGTTGATAATTACTTCATTTTCTCTCTCTTGATTTTTATATTTCATGGAAATTCAAACGTTTTATATTGATTTATTTTCTTTATCAAAATAAAGAACACTGGCCAAAACACAAAATGGCGGAGATAGCTAAACACTGATCAAGTGTCAGACGAAGGAAAACGGAAAAAAAATTCAATGCAAAAATGTGTACAAAAATTATCTTATATTATAAATACGGATAATAATTCTGAAAATGGGAGACTAAATTTGAAAATATATGAAACTTTTTTTTATTATTTTAGTCTTTAAACTTTTGTTTAATATTGCATCTTCAAAAACTTATAATAGGAGTGAAAGTGTCTACTTTAAGATCTTTTTAAAGATGTACTTTTATTTCAAGCTTGAGAGTTGAAAATTATTGTCACCAACTTAATCTTTGTCTCTATTTCTGTCAATCATTTCTGACAGTCTCTCTCATTCTCCGTGTGTGTTTGTTGGCTTCGGTTTTATGGCATATCAACCTTTGTAGGTTATTCAATGCAAAATAAATTATTAAACAAATGACCTTTTTTATTTCAAACAATGTCAAAAAAAATTCTATTTCAAGCTATTCAGTTTAGTCAAGCAGTTATAATTAAAACAATTCATTCTAGTATAAGTATAGTTTTTGTTTCCACATAGTAAAATGTCAAAACAGTTCAATTAAAAAAAATCAGTTTAGCATGTGTATGTTGTTTAAAAGTCATAACAGTCCTATTTCAAGAAATTCAGTTTAGCATAGGTACACAGTTTGTTCCTATTTGACCTATAGTTTGGACCTATCAGGTGTTACAACTCCGGTCCAGAGTTGACCTGGGAGTGATGGTATTCCCCAACGCTCCAGCATTACTGGAAGCATACCATCAGATTGCTTAGTATCATAAACAGGACACTCAATGGGGGGTCTTACCTTTCTGCAGTGAAACAGTCAGTGTCTTCTACAGCGCTAATCAAGTAGGCAATCTATATATATAAATATATATATATATATATATATATATATATATATATATATATATATATATATATATATATATATATATAATGCCTAAATAGACAAAACATATTTACCAAGGTTTCGCAAAAACCGGATCTTCAGTATGATATATATATATATATATATATATATATATATATATATATATATATATATATATATATATATATATATATATATTATTTTATGGTTGTGTTATTAACAGGAAACTTTAAGAGTTTTTCATTCGAATATTTTATGTTTAAAACCTACATTGCTCTTTCAGGATTTAGCAATTTTTAGAACATTTAATTTGTATTTCTTTTATTATATTACCTACATACAAACGTACCTACATAGAAATGTGTGTATGAGTTTGTTCATGTGTGTGTGTGATTTGATAACAAAATATCTTACTTGAAACACTTTCGGTTTGGAAGAAATGTAAAATTTTATATACAAAAGAGATGTTTGTACGTAAATGCAAACGTAATTACATATACGTATGCATAGACGGTAGGAAACACACACACACAAACACACACAAACACACACACACACACATATATATATATATATATATATATATATATATATATACATATATATATATAGGATCTGAGGAATATAATCCCAGGATTAGACTATTAGATAACAATTCAAGTGGTAGCAGTAAGCAAATGAGTGCTCAATCACACACACACACACACACCCACACACACACACACACACATATATATATATATATATATACCACTTGTATGAGCAGAATTTAACAGGGTTAAATTCACAGTCGTTCTTCTCCAAGTCCTTTTTGCCATAGACAGTCTGTGCAACAATTTACTTGTAGCTGGAGAGAGAATAGTTGGATTCACACCTTCACTAAGAGTATTAGCGCTATTGGAAACAGTCTATTCCAGTATATTGAACTCAGCCGTAACTATTTCCTACAACTCTAAACACACACACACACACACACACACACACACACACACACACACACACACACACTCTCTCTCTCTCTCTCTCTCTCTCACACACACACACACACACACACTATATATATATATATATATATATATATATATTCGATTGACTTAAAATTCACTAGATTAGAAGTAAACATTACATCACTATAAAATCATTTACCCATTGATTCCCAGCAACTGTGTTGACAGTTTTATTTTGATTTCAACTTTTATATATTTTATGGCACGTTATCCAACGTGAAATACCGATCCTATGTCCCGGAGTTCGTTCTTTTTATATATATTAGTCACTAGAATAAATTTTGGTTCTGTCAAGTCTATTGTTGAAAACTAGAAATAAGAATAAGAACAAGATTTCTAATAATGACAGAACTTTACTAAATTCTGTCGGATATTGGATAAAATATTTTTTGTTTATTTGTTTATTCGTTTAGGTTTTATGGCATATGGACCTTTTTTAAGTTATTCAATGCCAAATCTATTTTTATACAAATGAACAGTTCTATTTCAAACAACTCTGTTTAGCATAAGTACTCAGTTTAACTATCGAAAACATTTCTATTTCAAGCTTTTCAGTTTATCCAAAATTATAGTTCAAACAATTCAGTTTAGCATGAGAATAGTTTTCATTTACACACAGTGAAATGGCAAATCAGTTCTATTTCAAACAATTTAGTTTAACGTAAGCACAGTTCCAATGTCAAAAGCAGTTCTATTTCAAGTAATTAAATTTAGCATAGATACGCAGTTTAGCTTTTTTCAACCCATAGGTAGGACCCTATCAAGTGCTACCACTCCGGGCCTAAGTGGACCAGGGATCAGGGGCAATTAAGGGATGTTCCGCATTCCCCTTAACTCCAGCATTACTGGAACCTCACCATCAGATTTTGTGTCTTACTCTAGACACTCATCGGGTGGTTTTACACCTCAGCAGAGAAGCGGTAGGTGTATTATACAGCCCCAGCCGATTGGGCAAGAATAAATTTGACTTTACACAATATATATATATATATATATATATATATATATATATATATATATCATCATCAAGTCGCGCTGGTAGCACGGATATCCCTGACCTTCTCTCGCCATTCCTCCCTATCGTTCATCATCCTAGGCAGGTCCTCAGGACAGCATCCCTTATCCTCAAACACACACACACACACACACACACTTATATATATATACATATATATATATATATATATATATATATATATATATATATATATATATATATATATATATTAGAATACTCATTAGTATTATTACATTTTACAGCCTTAATACTTCTGTAGTCAACAAAGTATAATTACACATTTTTCTCTAGCAAGTACGAGCGTCATTCCTTTGTTATGTATGTATATATGTATGTATGATTTGGAGTATATACAAGCCCCTGTGATCTTATCCGTGCACTGACACACACACACACACACACACACACACACACATTTGTGTTCATCCATAAGTTCTTGAACGTGTTTGTGGAAGTAGAAAATGAATGTTTGTAATAGTTAAAATTGAAAACAATATCTGGAAGAAAATAAGTCTTAAGAAGGATTATGGAAAGAAAATGGCGGAAGCTGATTGCTAGAATGGGATAATGACAGAAACATTATGAAGCAGTTCATTTTATAACGGAAGTGATCTGAAATGACAGGAAAGAGAGGGAAATAAAACTACAAATTGGAAAAAGACGATAACCATACTAGCTGAAAAGAACGACAGAAAGAATGAATAGATGAATAGTTAACGATTTCGGGTTCGCAAGAAAAACTGGGTTGAATAAAATTTTACAGATTAATGAAATGTAAAAACGAAAAAAATAACTAGAAATAAAAAAAAGGAAATAAAAGTGACAATGAGCTTGTTATTAGGATTTGAAAAAGAAAAAAACAATGAAAAAAAATAGAAAAAATACGTTTTGATTTAAAAAGAAGCTAAAAATGAATATAAGAAAAAAATTGAAGAAAAACAGGATGGATCGAAGGGAATTAATTTATGGGAGCAGAAACGAAAAATAGAAGGATATGAATAGACTGGATATATAAAAAAAGAAATTGAAAAAATATATGGAGAGAGAAAGAGAGAGAGAGAGAGAGAGAGAGAGAGAGAACAAAATAAAAAATAGAAAAACGAAAAAATGGTTTTAAAACTAACAGAAAATTGAAAAAAAAAAGAAGTCAAGTTGATAAGTAGATTTTGTCCAGAAATGTTGACGAATTTGATCATGGAAAAATCTCTAATCCAAAAACCTACGCGACAATTTCTTTCAAAACAATTCGCCTGAATCTTTATACTACGTACTTAGAAAATGCCCTTAGCGTAACGTTTATTAATTTAGAAAATGAACTCGGCGTCCCAAGTTCAAATCCGAATGTGTTTTTTGAGATTTTGAACAATTGGGCTATTGTGTTCGTCTTTATTGTTATATTCACACAGTTTCGGTTTTTTTTTTTTTGTGTCGACCTCTGGAGTCTACACGGGACTATGAACGGACACTTTAATTCAAAGGAGTTGAATGTCTTAAATCCGTTTACTATAACTTGGTTCAAGTGTTAAGCTAGAGTAAGTATTCCTTGTTATTTGCTAACAGTCGGGATTGAACTTGCAACATTTCACTTAGAAGGACTTTGAAACGTTGTAAATAAACAATAAACATGACGACAATAGTACGGATACTCTAAATGATGAATATTATTAGGTTTTATTTCAGAAATTTCGGTAAATACAGAACGTGGTTGTTTGTCTTTCACAATATACTTGAAAAGGCGCGATTTCATAATTGTTATATAATTAAGGAATTATCTTCTATATTACCCATTTTTCGTTAATTATCTTTTATCATTCAGTTTGCTTGGGCTTTGAACTATTCGGCTGTTAGTTCAGGTACACAGTCGTTGGGTACAGTTTTACGCACGTTCGCAAAGGATATGACAAACACCATTGTCATAATAAACCCCAGACAGGAAATGTGGCTGGAGTGTGAATGACGTTATCATATCTACCAAACCCTCCGCTCGGGGAGGATATGACACAAGGTCAATTTTTAAGTGGAGTTTAACAGGTTTGAATTCAGAGTTTTCCTTCTCCTAGACTAGTTGCCTCACCAAGGCTGAAGAACCCAGTGTGTCCAACTATTTATACATAGCTGGAGGGAGAGTAATTGGATTTATACCTTTCCCAAGGGTATTAATGCTATGCCATCAGTCTCGTCCAGGATTTGAACTCGGGTCGCCATGTCCATTTCCTACAACGATAACCATTACACCACGGGTACCAGTGTGGATGACTTTATGCCTGGAAGAATTGGTCCTGAGAATTTGAGGATTTTGAAAAAGAGTCAGTTGATAAATTGAGATTTGACCATACAGGCAGACAGTTGAGTTCTCTACTATTGGGGCATAGGGAATTGAGTTCTCTACCGTTGAGGCATGTATCTCTACCGACATAGATGCGCCGTGAGTTGGTGGGGTCAGATAGTATGGTTTTCATAGTAAGAATTGTGTCATTCTCCACGTGTTGAAGAACCGAAGCCAAAAGTTAATAAAACGTTCGTACCTGAACAAGAGAGTCCGCCTGTGTTTTGTATTTGTATATGTACCGTTGGATTGAGATCGTTGTGATTTATTACAATATGTTATCCGTCTTGCTATGGGTAAATAGAAGCAAATACTAGGTTCTTTAGCCTAGGCAAAACAATTCGTCGAGGAAAAGGAAATTTCAAAATAAAAACCAGCTCTACTCCTCTGAGAAATTGACTCTGTGCTGCCCGTAGCAAAGGGATTGGGAAAATATATAATTGGAAAACGATACTGCTCAAAAAGTGTTGGTTCAGAAAATGTACTACGTTAAAATTATAAAATGCAAAACAAATTTACAAATGACAATAAAACAAATATGTTTGAATGAAAGCAAGAAAGAGGAAAGTAATGAAGGAAAATATACTTAAAAGAAAATTAAAAATTCTATGAAAGAAAACGTAAGTTGAAAACAGGAAATTAAAAAAAAAAAGTTAACCTCGAACAAAGAAACGATGGAAAAAGCTAAAAGAATAACAATCAAGAGAATCAAATTAGACCGAAGACATTTTGAATATAACAAGTGAAAAAAAAAAAAAAAAATAAGCAAAACAAAAGTAAAACCAAAGAATAAATAAATGGTCTGGTAAAAATATTAGAAAACAAAAAATCCTGAAAAGAATAAAAACAAACACGAAGAAAAATTACTGAGATATAAGTGAATCTTCCATTCTTAAAGATTGAAAATAAAAAAGAAATGTAAAAGGAAACTGAAATAAAATATGAAATTGAAAAACCAAAAAAATAAAATGATGTTTTGTATCAATAAGAATAAAAACAACAACAATCAAAACAGAAATGAAAAGAAAATGGCTTCCACTTCATAAAACTAAGTAACCAGTGGGTTGGTATTTGTAATTGAAATCTGAAAGCGAAGAAGCGTGATTTTCGCTATCTCTCTCGTGTCTAAATTGGCATCTCGATTAGGTTATGATATCATTCGTAATTGTCAACGTTCATTTGCGTTTATCCTGCACCGAAACATAATTGCATTCATTGCCCATCTCTCTCTCTCTCTCTCTCTCTCTCTATCTCTCTCTCTCTCTCTATCTCTATCTCTTTTTCAACCCTTGATATTTTCACTTCTTGGCGTTTAAGAATTCTTTCTTTTATCACAGATTTCACGGGTTTCTTGTTTATTCCTGGTTATTTCAGATTCTTCCTTTACAATGAATATTCTTTATTTCCATCTCTCTATGTGTGCATTTATATATACACTTATGTATATGTGTGTACGTTTGCGCATGTGTACAGGGAGTGAGCATGACATATACAGGTTGATTGAACTTTCGTTATTTCTCCTTTTGTTCTTCATTTGATTGTATTTTTTTATATAAATTCTCGATTAACGTATGTCCGAACGTATATATGTATGTAGGAGGATCATTAAATAAGTTTCCAGACTTTTTTCGTATGGGCACTTTTATTGATAGTACACACATGAAACTCTAGTCCCATTCGAACTAATCACCTCTGGCTACAATAAACTTGTACCGCTCCAGCAACTTCTGGAAGGCCGCATGGAAGCCCTCTTGTGTGAGCGTGTCAATGACCTTCGTCACAGCCTCTTTCATCTCCTCAATTGTCTCATAACGACAGCCTGTGAGCTAAGGGAATAACAACCAAAAGTCACGAGGAGCAAGGTCTGGACTATAAGGAGGGCGAGGAACTGTCTTGATTCCCAACTTGGTCAAGTAATCTGTGACAAGGATGGAGTAGTGGACTGGTGCATTGTACTGGTGGAAATGCCACTGACCCGATTTGAAGAGTGCTGGCCCCCTTCCGACGTAATCTCTTCCTAAACTCCCTTAAAACCTCAACATAGTTACCCTAACCCTAACCCTTTGGCCAATCAACACTGGGGTATTGACTTCCTTACTCCTCCCACACCTCTCATCATCCCTCACAGACTCCCTGCCTTCCTTGAATCTCTTAGGCCACTCAAAAACTGATGCTCGAGTCATGCAATATGGTTGAAAAGCAGTCTGAATTATTTCATACGTTTCTGTAGCATTTTTCCAAGTTTAAAACAGAATTTTATTGCATATCGTTCTTCTAAAGTGTCCTCACGTCCAGATTGCATTTTTGAAATTCACCAGCTGTGACAATCAGGCTTTAGTAGAGTGTGTTCGAATTCCTGTTCTAGCTGTTCATTTGAAGCTGAAATCATAAAAATTGGTCAGTTATCTCATAAGAGGTATAGGAATAACGTACTGAATTTTCAAGAGTCTACGACAATTTTAAATGCCTGTACAAAAATGTCTGGAAACTTATTGAAGGCACGACGTATGTATGTATGTATGTATGTATGTATCTATCTATCTATCTAGCTAGCTAGCTAGCTAGTTAGCTGGCTAGTAAACAAGCAGATCAGCCTCATCTTTTTCTTTCGTTTGTATTTTTAAAAATCTGCTTACCTTACGTCCCTATCTATCTATCTATCTATCTTAGCAATCAAGACAATTTCACAAAATTCCTTAGTTCTGAGCATTGAGTTAAAATTTTCGCTCTAAGCCCCATAATTTTGTCTTTGTGCCAAGTAAGCCCCATAATTGTGTCCTTATGTCAATTAGCTATTTGATTCTCCCTGGGCGATTACTGGACCTGTGAGGTGGCGTAACGTTGATCAACACGGCAAAACAACATTGGTATCAGTTTGAGACTGTCTGAATTAATATCAGCCCCCAACACAAAACATGATTCCAAATCCTTGCTTTTAATCAAGAGATAACTTTTATCGTCATTATTGTTGAAAACATTGGCAAAATGGCAGAAAGAAAAAGAAGAGGTTGGTGCGCTAACGCTTGGGCTAAATAACTGCATCACATATATCCACTATGCAACCTTGGTAGGAATCACCATAGACACACACTCACACGTGTGTTTGCGCATGCACCCCTATATATATATATATATATATATATATATATATATATATATATATTGATCCCAACTTCAAGCGTCCTACGTGTCTAGCCACACTAAAGTGTTGTTATACAGCGAAACAGTCTGTCTGTGGATGACAATATATACGCTCCCCCATGGGGCTTGAACACTCTGGCAAAGGAATTTTCGACTGCCGCTCACATAATGCAAAGCTCTTCGAAAAAATTGAACAGTCTGGTATTCGATAAGATATAAAATGTAAACAAACGCTGCTGCAGCTGCTGCTGATGCATAATACCCTATAATTCCCTTGCCGACGTGGTACGCTTGTTGGCCGAACGGTCTGATGGTCTGATACTCAGTCTAACGTAAAGTATGGTGGGTTTCGATCCCAGCTTCAAGCGTCCTACGTGTCTAGCCACACTGAAGAGATGTGATACAACGAAACAGTTTGTCTGTGGATGAGAATATATATATATACATAGATTTTTATATATTCAATGATTAAGATATGTATTTACTAAACGAGCAAAATATTCTTCGAATTCAATTTTTTAAGCGAAGTTTAGCTGGGTTAAATTAATTTTTCTTCTCTTAAAGTGGTTACCATATCAAGATTTAAGAGTACACTCCCTATATTATTGATCCATAGCTATAGATAGAATAGTTGGAAGCACAACTTTCCCAAGCATATAGGTCTTAGGTAAAATGAAAATGTAGTATTTGAATTTGGGTTGCCCTGTTAATTTCTTATGATAATAACCGTTGCACAAATAGTCACTCCTCAGATTTAATCAATATGTCAATATATCAATACTTTTTTCAGTATTACCGTATTTTTTATCAAAAAAATATCATGAAAATTTAGAAACTATACATTCTACGTTCCTTTTACCATAAGCAGCAAACGGACGATATGCTCATCGATCATATTTTCACTTTAGGTATAGTTTTTGTTCATTATGTATAATAAAATAGCCTGTGCTCTATTTTGATATTTACATAAACGTAAATCCGTGTATCTGGTAGTTAGAAAATAATGTAATTTTTTTTCTGCTTTCAAAAGAATTAATGGCCCAGTCGGCTGGAACTACAGAATACACCGACTGCATCTCCGAACTGTCTAAGACTCCATCAATGAGTGTCCTAGATAAGACACGAAAATAATCTGATGGTGAGGTTCTAGTAATACTGGAACTTTGGGGAACGTAGAGTACACCTTCATTGCTATCGCTTCTAGGTCTACTCTGACCTGGAGTAGTAGCAACTGATAAGGTCCAAAATATGGATCAAGCAAAAATCTTTTGAGATTTAAACTGTGCTAATGCTAAATTAAATTGTTAAAAATTGAACTGTTTTCATATTTAAACTGTATACTTATGCGAAACTGAATTGTCTGAAATAAGGTCGTTTATAGGTAGAAAAATGGATTTAGCATTGAATAAATATGAATGGCTGATATGCCATAAAACTAAACCAAACCAAGCCAAAAGAATTAAGTATTTTGATTTAGATAAAAGAAATTTTGTATGAAAAATAATTTGAGTGAGTATTTTTGAGATGAATTATTAATAGAATCTATTTGTGTACTGATAATGTATTAATGGTTTATATTATGGGCAAATATTTTTGAAAGGTTGATAAGAGAAGATAGTTAAATGTGGAGATGTCTAGGGCGGCATTAAAACAAATAAATTAATAAATGGAAAATGAAATTCATGAAAATATTTTTAAGGATATAACGAATGATTTAGTACAGGTTGTCCGATTTTATAACAAATAAATTAAATAACCTATATATATATATATCATATTAACCCAACCCCTCCGCTCGGGCAGGATATGACACAAGGTCAATTTTTTAAGCGGAGTTTAACAGGTTTGAATTCAGAGTTTTCCTTCTCCTAGATTAGTTGCCTCTCCAAGGCTGAAGAACCTAGTCAGCCCTACTATTTACCCATAACTGTAGGGAGATTAATTGGATTCATACCTTTCCCAAGGGTATTAGTGCTATGTGAAATGCAATCAGTCCAGGACTTGAATATATATATATATATATATATATATAAAATATATATATATATATATATATATATATATATATAAGTTATATATATATATATATATATATATATATATATATAACTTTTATCAATCTCTCTTCATAATGATCAAACATATGCACAATAACATCTCTACGTGTTTCTATTAGTTGTTTTTTGGCACCTAGTATTCTTTCCCATAGTTGAGCCTCTTTCGTTATTTCAGGTTCATCGTAGACAAGTTGCGCAAGCATTTCCCAAACATTTTCTATTAAATTTAGATCTGGGCTTCTTGCAGGCCATTCCAAAGTAGTCCTATTCACTTTAGCCATCCATTCTTTCATGAGTTTTGACACATGGATGCTGCAATTGTCTTGCTGTAGAATGAAATCATTCCCCATCTCTCTTCTTATCCTTGGTAGGGCTTTCTCGTCCAGCAACTGTTTGTAGCTTTCGCCGTTCTGTCGTCCTTTCAGCCACTCCAACCATATATTTCCATAAGCAAAGATCATACCCCAAACCATAACTCCTCCTCCTCCCATCTGTCGTTTGTTCAGTACAACAGGCTCACCCCTTCTCGACCAAGTACACCATCCATCGGGCCCATCAAACTTGAAACGCTTCTCATCAGTAAATATAACCTTCTTAAAGTCAACATGCTTTGTTAACCACCTTTTAGCACACTCCAGTCTTGCTCCTTTGTGTTTCTTCGTTAGTGTAATTTTTTTCTTAGCCTTTGCATACTTCAAACCAATCCTATGCAGCGTTCTTTCTACTTTTCGGACGTTTACATCCAATTCACATTTCTCCTTCACTTTTCTTGCTGTAACTTTTTCTCCAGATGTCAAAAGCCGTGTCACAGTCCTCTTCATTCTCTTTTCAGTCCTCTTGCCAATTGATCTTTTCCGACCTCTCTTCTTTTTCCGCTCGGAGTTTGTCTTCAGCATGTATTCGACCGTTGATTTCGACAGCTTCAAATCCATGGCGATCCTTCTGATGCTGAGGCCATCTTCCCGCTTCTTCCGTGCCAAACAAACGACTTCTTTTGAATGCATTTACCTCATTAAACTTAATTGTTTTGCCAAGAAATGTCCGGACAATTTATGCAGTTAGATTGTACATAGTAGTAGGGGCGCCAGTGCCCCGGAACTGTGTACAAGCAGAAAATGTGCATACAGCAACATATACAGGAACACAGCTCTTAATAAAATAGGATTTTTTGTCATGTCCGAAAAATAGTGTATCGGAAGTTTTCGCTAAAATCACAAAAACTAAACTTATCAAAGCCAAACTAAAGAAAATGATTATACTAGTAGTGGATTTTCACTCCTCAACTACGTACTTACAATCTCAAAAGTTTTTGGCACTAGTGACCACCTTGAAGTACTTTTTTCAAAGTGTCCGAAAAATATTGTCGGGCCCCAGTAGACCCAATTGGTAAGAATTTTAATAATAGCAGATATGACATCATCATATGTACTTTACTGCCGATAACATTGGCAACTCAACCTAGTGAGTTGAAGAGATTTCTTTTATCAGAGGTGGACGACGGAATTTATTTCTATAAAGCTTTCTACAAGAAATTCGATCAAACAAATGCCAATATCATTTATCTAGATATAAGTATGCATATGCAGGTGTAATTAACTGTTAGGTCGTTTATATATATATATATATATATATATATATATTTAGAGAGAGAGAGAGAGAGAGGGAGAGAGAGAGAGATTGATAGATAGATGTCAACGCATACAAATGCATCCAAATACACCTATACAGATGTTTCAGTCATGATCTATAAATCTGTACGCGAGGATTTATATTTATATTTAAGCGAATACACATATGTGTGTGAGTATCAGTTCACACACACACACATATACACGCACACACACATACACACACACATATGTGTATATATATAGAACGAAACAGATCTGTCTGTGGATGACTATAGAGATATATACTCCCCTACCCCCGTAGGGTTGAGTTTTCTGGCGAAGAAGTAATCGTGTTGCCATTAGCGTTCGTTGCAAGCCTCTTCGTAGATGAATTGAGGTCTCGGCAGCCGTTGAACGGATGTATGTAAACAATAGTAATTGTGATTCATAACCGTTTAAAATCTACTTCGCAGCTAATGGCTCCTCGTGGCTGAATGGTTAGAAGCTTTGGATTGGCTTTTAAGTCAACCAGGGTTTCGATCCCAGCTACGGGAAGCTACTGTCTAGCCACACTGATGAGTTCTGATAGAACGAAACAGATCTTTCTGTGGATGGCTATATATATATATATCTTCCTGTGGTTTTGTTTGTTTGTTTAATGACATAAAAATTTGTGCGGTATCTAAATCTTCAAGCATCCTTTTTGAAGGAGAGTAGTCGTACAATTTCATTAACAGCAATGAAGATAACAGGGTTCATAACTTTTCTCATTGGATATTAGTCCCTAAGTAAATGTAATTGCGCGAATGCAGTTCGCACTGAAAACATTGTCACAGTTCAGCATGTAAGCCATTAAACTACGGGTACTCCTCCTTTTTGCACTCCTAGAGATCAGCCCAACAGCAGATATCACCAAGACAGGGAAAGATAAAGATAGATAAGGGCCAGATGAACGCAGAATATGAATCCAAAAGTAGGGCCTGTGATTCTGGAGTGGCTAATTCCCCTTGACCATTTTTAGGGTAAATTAAAAAACACTTGACGACTATAAAAATGTCCCCACCTTATCCGGTTTAACTATCTCGATCCTAATTGAAACAAGAGGAATATCTAGGATGGCAACAGCTGAGTTAATTAACAGATATATTAGAAATGAATGTAAATCATATATGAGATAGCCATTAGTTAAACGATATTAGTGTGTTTAGAAAAGCACACCTGACAAGTAGGAGAAACCACCAACGGGACACAAAATTAGAAGGGACTGACCAGTAGATTAATTCCACTCCTGTTTTTAATCGTTCTAACATATAACATGTTAACCCCCTCTGCTCACGCCTATGAATGAAAGAATTTGTAATTTGATTTCCACCTTATGCTTTTTTTAAAAATCTTATTTTCTGATTTTTTCATTTTATTTTTTTAATTACCTTATTGTATCTTCTGAACACGAACTGTAACTCCACATTCGCGACTCTGCGACAAGACAGAGCATGTAAAAGAGTCATTTGATGAGACGGAGAATATACCAATAATATTCTCCGCCGAAATAAATTCATAATGACGGCTTAACCGAGTTTGAGTCTCCATTTAATTGTACTATATATATATATATATATATGTGTGTGTGTGTGTGTGTGTGTAGAGAGAGAGAGAGAGGTCATTGAGAGAGACGTGTATATTTAAAAATAGATGGTACTTAGAATCTTTTGCACACAGACAAACAAGGAAATAAAATAAACAAGTTCACACACGTAAATTTATATGCAGATAGAGAGTTACATTGATAGATTGAGAGATAAATTTCGAGATATGGCAGAGTGTAAAATGTACATTTATGTATAGATATTACACAGAACCCACACATATAGACAAATAAACAAAAAAAAAAAGAAGCTTATACATACGTATGCGCACATACACATACACACACAGCCACTCACATTCACAGATAGATAGATAGATAGATAGAATGAAGCGAACGTACTTTCATAGAGATGATTTTAAATGTGAATGCATTCATCTGAACACAGACCATTTACTGATATATAAATGCTCGCGTAAAATGTACAATCAAACCAACCTGCGTTTATATTGACGCTGTCAACCTTTTGTCATTTCCACATAAACCTACACCCCAATTTCCCCTTAATGCATACCGGAGATCCGATACAATACTTCGCATTTGCCCTACCATCTGATGAGCAAATAAAGACCCGTTTAATAGGTTCATTATTGTTACTTGGGGGACGGTTTACGGGCTTTAAAACCTTGCAAATACAGTCAGACATCTTGTGATAAAATGGATTAAAATTCTTTTCAACTCGAGCGGCGTCACTAGTTTTTGATCATCGAACCAATTTAACCAAAACGCGCGATCCCAACTTGTTTACACTACCCAGAACAAGGAACGAGGCTACGTGTGGGGACGTAGCCTTTTTTTTTTCTTTCTTTTCAAACTATCTCATCAGAAATCTAACTCCTTATCCCTTTTTGCTTCTAAATCGAGGGAGCGTACTATTTCCTTTTGTCAAATTTTGTGCATTTCGCCTTGTCTTCGTATTGACAGTAACGAAATGTAATGATGTGGTTAATGAGGTAATCAACGAAGGACTTAACTCTGAACTTGAAACACGAGGTGAAGAAAAATGGTTTGGCTGGGTGAAGAGGGGCTTTTTCTTTTTATTTTTCTTGCTTGGTGTCTTGAAGAAAAGATTCGACATCCGGACAGACCCCGAAAAATGAACGGCTTGACGAGACTAATAAATTGAGCATATATAGCGAATGAGGAAGCTGCCAACTATAATGAGACAAAGACAGGGACAATGGATATCGTAGGCTGTGTCACAGAAAACAGGACGGTTTCTGTGCAAGCAATGAACAGATAAAAGGGAGGCAGGGTATTGAGTGTTGTTCAGGTATCGGGTAGGGTGGAAAGTGTGCCTAATTTTCGTGGGGAGGTAAAGTATGCTTCCCCCTAAAACCTGCGTGACGAAAGGAATTGTTTTAACACGTTTTCTTTCGTTTCATTATCTTGTTTTATTTTGTTTTTTTCATTTCAGTGTCCAGTCATTGTTTTTGTCGGGAAGAATTTAAAGAAGAGAAGGGATGGTGCATGCCAGTATTTTGCAAGATGGTGTTGATTCGGGTTTTCATGATTAGCAATGTATTCTCCGTCAGCTTTGATACTAATTATTTTAAATCAAAAGCAGAAAATGTCTTCGTCTGCACGTTTATAGATACACATTAGCCATCCTTTCTTTTCTTTTTTTCCTATATATCCATAAATACACTGATAACGAATACGTATACGTGCGTTCCAAGTATATTTATATATATATATATATATATATATATATATATATATATATATATATATATATATATATATATATATATATATTTATTTATTTATTTATATATATATATATATATATATATATATATATATATATATATATAAAGTAGAGTTGCGACTGTTGTCGCGAGAGACCAGAAGGCTCCATTTTCAATAGCTACTACACCGACAGTAGGGTAGGTTTCTACTCCTTTCCCTGGATTACTCCACTTTATACTTGATACGTACCTTATATGGCTGCGTGTTTTATATATATATATATATATATATATATATATATATATATATATATATAATGAAGAATAACTGATAATTGAAAAAAAGTAATTCTTTCAATTAGAATTTTGGGTAAAAGTTGTGCTCAAATGCTTGTAAACGGAGCAATATAAAAGCTGAATAATTTTTAAACTCACAGTCCCTTTAAATATTGCCACTGGCAATTTCATGCACTAAAAAGAAAAAGAAAAAACAGAAAAAAAAGACTATCACTAAACTGGAGGTTGTAGAATTAAAAACTATGGTAATTATAATTTTTTATTCCACATATTCCTGTTTCATATTTTTGTCTTTGTTTTTGTTAAAACACAACAAATACCATGAAAAGACAAAACAAAACACTCCACCTACAAAAAACGCAATAAACTTACAGTATCAATGATTCAGGGATTTCTGAAATAAAACATATATA
>CAUZXS010003706.1:5000-12500 GCA_963585895.1 Sepioteuthis lessoniana
ATGTATATGCAGTGCCTGTGTTTTCATAAATGTGTGTGTGTGCACCCAACCCCTCGAACATATCTGTGTTGTAATATCAACTTAGAAGTCAGCATGTATTTACCCAATCCCTCTGCAAGGTGTGATACAAGGTCATTTATTAAGTGGAGTACAGGAGTTTGAATTTAGAGTTTTACTTCTAGATTGGTTGCTTAAACAAGGCTAAAGAACCCAGTCTGCAATACTGTTTATCCGTAGCTGGAGTACAAACAAACTGATTCATGCCTTTCCCAAAGGTATAAGAACTAAATAAAACAAAAACAGTCTTGTCCAGGATTTGAACTCTGGCACCCGATTCCATTTCCTATGATGATAACTGTTACACTAAGTATGCTTATATATATATATATATATATATATATATAGCTATATTTGTGTATGTAAGCTTTCATATGCCTATGTAAGCTATATTTGTATATGTATGTATTTAGCTATGTTTAGGAAGTAATTTTATATTTCATTAAAAATGCCAGATAATGTTCTTTTTAATCTTTTTATTCATTTTTTGTTTTGCAGGATTTCTTTTTTTTTTTTTTTTTTTTCTATTTTATATAAAAATTATCTGGAATTTTCTTCCTAGGGGCTTTCTACCAATATTGGTCATTTTCAAGGATATAATCAAGTTGTTATTTTTTCCTTAGAATCCTGTGAATCTTGTGCTTTTAATATACTAGTCATATTCAATAACTAAAAATTTTAGACTACTTTTAACAGCTCTAACGTTCACTATATGATGGACATGCAAGAATCTAAATTTAAAACTCCTAAATAATAAAAAGCTGTTAGAAAACTACAAATAATCTATGTATGTTCAAAATATCTGTTTCACTGGATTTTGAAGAAAAAATAACATCTTAATGATCACTTTGAAAATTACCAGTTATGGGGGAAAATTCTTAAGGAAAAAATTTTGGACAATGTTTTTTATATAAAATTGAAGCAAACTTGTAAGTTGACAAGAAAAAAAGAACCCTGTTTGTGATTTTTAGTGGAATATACTTAAGGCATCGGTTTGTGGATATCTGTTTGTGTTATTCTCTCTTTCTCTCCTTACAATACATAGAAAGATCTTTTCTGTTTCAAATATTTTTTTTTAAGTCATTCTTATATTCTTGTTTAAGTTTCTTGATATTTAAACTTGACAAAAGTTTGTGGAGAGTTCAAAAAAGAAAGAAAAGAGAGAGGATCACTGTTGCAGCTTTCCTCTACACTGTTTTTTTTTTGTTGTTTTTTTTTTTTGATGGGGGTTTTGGAATGATGTTAAAATCAGTCTACATTAAAACTCTTGACTGACAACATATTTGAAGCAGTCATTCTTCCTTGTGAAAGTCCCACTGCCAGCTATTTGATAAGATTATGATGAGTATTGAATATTGCTAAATAAGCAAGAACACTCATAAGCAACATTATCCTGTGGATTCCTATACATAGATACATCAGTGTTGGTTGACCAGCAAAAATTTAGATACATCAGCTCTATATGGAAACTGGATGTTGTGTCGAGGACTTATAATGAGTGATAGGGACAAATGAAGAGAGAGGGGGGGAATTCATACTATCGATATGATTTGATGATGTTGAGTCAAGAATTAATGCAAATATTATTGACAGAATGGAATTATATATATATATATATATATATATATATAAGTGTGTGTGTGTGTGTGTGTGTGTGTGTGTGTGTGTGTGTGTGATGGATTCTTCCAGGAATCTTGAGATATGAGGACCTAACAGTTTAGTTAAGTAAGTGAACTGTTGGACTACCTACACAGTTAAATTGTTTATAGATGTCTAAAGCCTGTACAGAATCGGCCACACTTTTTAAATAAGCTGATAAGAGAAGAATGGTGCATCAGTATGCCATAGATTCTCCTAAACAGGGTTTGAATTTGGAGGTTTTCCTTCTCCAAGAGTAGTTGCCTTACAAAGACTAGAGAGCCCAGGCTGCCTTACTATTTTACCCATAGCTAGGAGAAGAGATGGGGTCATGGCTTTGCCAGGGGGGCATTAGTGTGAAAGGAAATGCAAACAGCCACATCTAAATCTGAACTCAGCTTTGAATCTGTTTTATATAATGTGCATTCATATATATTTATATACTCTGTTTATTTTTTCACATGCTGGAAGATAAATAGTATTTTTTTAAACTTCTGAGAATGGTGCATAGTACCCCCACCCCTGCAAACTTTTATTCCTGTCCGGAATTCGTTAAATTTATTCAGACACCTCCTCTCATCAACTTCTGTTTTTCAAGCTACTAATTCCAATCCTGGGTACCCATTCCCTCATCCAATGGACACACCCACTTTCTATCCTGTGTTCTATTGTATCATAAACCATTATGCACAAGCTCGGTGCAGTCCGACCTGCATTGTTGTTAAATAATGCGGAAACTCAGTTGATTCTTGCTCTTACCAAAGTTGGTCAGTGGTACAAGTCTAGACAGTGTTGTGATAGAGATAGGAGTGAGGCGGGGACATATCAATTAAGGTGTGGCTAAATGTCCACTTGGCTGGTCTGGACTCTACTGCAGCAAAACTCAAACTCTTATGAAGTGAAACAACAGGATTTTTTTTCTTTTATTTAATTTAGAGAAAGCTTGTTTTGGATGGCTGACTATGTTAGGTTTAATAGGGCATAAAAAATATGCTTTGTTTTTTTTTTTTGTATTTTTGCTACTGCAGTACACTAAATTATTAATCAATATGACTGCAAAATATGGGGAATATACTTTAAAAATCTTAAAAGATTTCAAGTGTTAAAAAAAACAAAAAACGTTTGCATAATAAATGAGGGTCTCTTTAAAAGTCTTCAAATAAAATCACATCATTACCAAAATGTTTGTGATGTATTGTCGTGTTTTATACATCCACGTATTTTTTTAGGGTATAATATGTGTGTATGTGTCTCCATAAGTGTGTATGTATGTATGTATGTCCTACAGCAGCAACTAACAGGCAGCATGTTTAAATACTGTGACAAAATATGTGGGTCTACAGCATGTTTGACAAGTTATATTAGGGTGCACAGAAGTAGTGTCAATGGAAAAGACATCTAATTCATTTATCACACATGCAATTGGTCTTGCAAGGATATACCTGACCTGAGAAGTCACCTGTTCTCCAAAGAGTACCCTTAGCAAATCAAGAGATAGCCTTCTCTGTATATATCTATATAAGGAACCAAACTTTTGAAACTTTAAAATAAGTTATTTATTTTGTATTTAGCTTGTTAAATAATAATGAAAATTGCAGTTAATGGTCATTTTGAGATAAACATTGTTTAGCCCAGTTAGCTGGAGCTGTAGAATATGTCAACTACATCTCTTCAGATGGATAAGACCCTCCCCAACGAGTGTCCTGGATATAAATCTAGACCTTCTGATGGTGAGACTCTAGTCTTAGCTCTTTGGGGAATGTGGAGTACCTCTTCATTGCCATTACTCCCTGGTCCACTCTGACCAGGAGTGGTTGTACCTGTTAGAGTCCCATCTGTGGGTCAAACAAAACTGTTAAGTCTTTTACTAGGAATTATTAGTATTATTAAATGGCAATACTTAAAACCTTTTAGGTGTGTGTAAATAGAACTATTAGTATCAGATAACAATACTTGAAACCATTTAACTGTATGCAAACAAATGAGCTCTGATTTAAAAATAAGGTTACCTACAAACTATTCACTTAAAAATCATATATGTATATATAAATGTGATTCAGCATTTAGTATGGGTTGAGATATTATTTAAAAAAAAAACAACAATTTACTAGGGGGTGTCCCCGTGGTGTAATGGTTAAAGTGATGGACTGCGGAATTGTAGTACGCGAGTTCGTACTCCAGTCGTGCTATTACATTCACTTTCGGGCAAATACCCTTGGGAAAGGTATGGACCCCCTTTACCTCCCAGCTATGGCTTAAATAGTACCACTACTGTTCTTCTAGGAGAATGGCTTTGACATTAAATAACCTAAAAAGAGTTGATATGCCATTAAATAAAGAAACCAAACCAAACAATTACTAATTTTAAATAAAATTAGCAATGTTAAATAACAATTCTTGAAACCATTTAACTGTGTGTGAACAAATGGTTTCAGACTTGTTTAAAAAATAATGATACCTACAAATTATTAACTTAAAAACCATATATATGTATAAATAGGATTTGGCATTAAATAATCATGGAGGGTTCATATGCAATGAAACTAATTGTCTGTCTATTTGCTCTGAATAGTGTGTGAATTTTGTCTTTTAAGATAAAATTTAAACTACATAAATTCTTATTTTTAATCTTTGAGCCGATGAAAAGTTGAACAAATGGTAGATTTAAGTTCACTGCTAGACAAACTCACTGTTGCATATTGACCTGCCATCAATTAAAGATGTCTCTGAACAGGATGAACCTGAGTAAATAAGTGGAAGCTGTCATGTGGTTTATCAGAAGTCATGGGCATTATGAGATGATATATACAGATGCAGCGTGAGGGTCCAAGTCAGTTGGGGGCTGTGTAAGTCAGTGCCAACTTGCAGTCATTGAGAGTGCCTTCTAAGGCAATGGCCCCCAGCAGCCTCCAATTAAGTACCTCTGGCTGAGAAGCTGAAGAAGTACTAAGTGGGATATTGAAAATAACATGGTGTGGTATGGTCAAGAGAAGAAGCTATGGGTCAATATAGCTGCCTGTCTTGTCTTCCTGTCTCCGTTGGTCTCTTACACACCACAGAGATTTAACTCCTTTCAAAAGAATAAAAAGACCTATGTATTTTATAAAGAAGTGTTGTAGTTCTTCCCTCACTATGAGTATACAACACTCGTAAGCACCATTTTCCGATAGACTCCTATACATGGGCATACCAGTGTAGGCCAACCAGCAAAACTTGAATTTATCAGCTCTGTGTGGACACTAGACTTGCCAAAAGCAATGACCAATAGGGATGGGTGATGAGGGAGAGTCAAAGAAATCTGTGCTGTCAGCATATCTTGATGATGATGATGATAGCTGCTACAAATTCTAAAACGTCATTGTGTATTGTACATAAGAATTTTTTTTTTAGAATTTTGTAAACTAAAGTTATGAGTGCCTGGGATATACAAATAATCATCAAAACCACCTCAGACTTTTGTATGATTTATATATTATGAAGCTTGATCAAGAAGATAAGACTGAGTTATTTTCTTTAAAATATATTTGAAGTAGGAAGAATTATTATTACCTCTTTCCGTCTGTCTCTCTCTAAATATTTTTGTGTAGTTCTAATCTGTTACTCTAGTTTTTCTTCCAGCTAAACAAAAATTTAAAGAAATAATGAAAACAAGTTTATTATTTTCACCTACTTATTCTGATGTAATTACTCTGATAATGATAGCAAAGAAAATGTTTGTTGTTATCAACTGGGGAAAAATGTGACAGAGAGCCTTGCATTTTTGTGCTGTCTGGTTATGAGCACTTTAAAAATGACTTTGACTAATCAATGTTTTGAATAATCTCATATTGCAAAGAAATCTTCTTTTTTTTTTCTTACAATTGAGATGAATGGGTGGAGCTACTTTCATTGATTATATCAACACTAACTATAAAGAATAAGAAGACAGTTTGAAAAATCATAAGATGTGTTCTAGTGGCATCAAAAAGAAAATCAATTAAGAGAATTATCTCATAACCTAGTTTGGTCACACAGGGTGTCTTTGGCAGGAATAGCGAGGTGAAGCCCATTCCTCTCAAGGTCCGGTTTTGAATTCAGAGTTTTCCTTTTCCAAGACCAATTACCACACCAAGGTTAGTCTGAATGGTGAATAGTTGGATTCATGCCTTTCCCAGGAGTATCAGCACTATGTGAAATGCATACAGCCATGTTCAGGATTTGAACTCAGGTAGCCCAGTCTAATTCCTATGATAACTGTTATGCCACTAATTACTCCATTGATTAACAAAAATTACTTCTTGCTATATAAAGAAGAGAAATGTGATAATTTTATATTTCTATTTATTTTTTTTATATAAATGTGTTGGTTGGAGTTATTCATTTTTTTCCTGTTATTTGTTTTTTGTCCCCTATATTCTAGGATTTTAGTTTTGATTTGGAAAGGGGATACATGGCAAAAAAGAAATATTTCGGGGATATATAGCAAAAAACCTGGGTATAAGTTGACAATAGGAGAGTTTCTGACTGTTAGCTCATGACTGATTGTTTTGATGATAGTGATTGTTTAATTATAATGGGTTTAAACTATATTGTTAAAAAAATTGCTGATACAGTATGAGTATATCCAAATTGCTTATCAAGGGAGTCAAATTTAAATTCCAGGAGTTTGTGAGTAAAGGAGGAATATGATTTTAGGGAAGAAAATAAAATATGAAAAAAGTAATCAAAAAGTTTTAGGCAGTAAAAGAATGAAAAGGAAAGAGGGAAATTCAAAGTTGGGTTAATATATATATATATAATTAACCAAACTTTATTTGAAAAAAACCCCAACTCCAAATAAGTATAAATAAAACTCACAGCAGCAAACAACCTAACACAACCTCTAAAGACAACAACGAAATGGTTAAAAGTGCTTGAGCTAGTATGGGGCACTTTCTTCACTATCTTGACCCAGATATAAAAAGCAATAAGAAGAAGACTTGAATGTCTTTACTTAAAGATCTTGAAAAGAAAACAATCCAAACAGATATATAGTTTTTTATTCATTTTTTCTAAATCAATTGATAAGAGATACCTATATCTTTAGCAGTATTTAACTATATCTTCTTCATGTTTATATAGGATACATTAGCAGTTTAGTGAAGGAGCATATAGACATGACCAAGGGCAAAAATTATCTTCTCGTTTCTCTTTGATCAGTGTCACAAGGTACAAGCTTGCCTTGCTTTGCTTTGGGTTGACGTGTCCTGGTCAGGGAGCATGTTACCCCACAAAGGAGTATGCTATATCCTCAGCATTGCTCATGTAACAGCTCTCTCTCTTTATATATATGTATAGGTGTGTGCATATATATATATATATATATATATATATAAGTTAGAATAGCACAGACATAGTCAATGGTGTTTGATAACAGTCAGTTTATTGCTTATATGTTCATCAGACCAAGTGTTTTGGGGGCATGGTTGGTGTCTTTTGGTATGCTGCAAACTGAGAGTTGGGGAGGGTGGCCTAGTTTGAAAGTCATTCCAGGTGGGGCTTATCCTTAGGATTTCTTAATTTATCTACTTTACTATATTTGGTTTAAGTCTTTTTCTCATATTATCCTTGATGCCATTATTTTTCTACCTCTTCTAACATTTACCTATTTTCCGAGCTTTATCAATTTATCATTTATCTACTTGTTTAGTTCTAACCTTAATCTGAGGCCCAGTCAGCTGAGGCTGCAAAATACACTGACTGCATCTCTGCAGAGGGGTAAGACTCCTCCAACGAGTGTCCTGGATATGACACTAAACAATCTGATGATGAGGCTCCAATAATGCT
>CAUZXS010003707.1:0-30000 GCA_963585895.1 Sepioteuthis lessoniana
CCTTGATGGACTAGCCCGGCCCAGAGTAAAATCTCAACTTCTGCTTTTTCGAAATCACTAAATTCCCAGCCTGTCGCTTCCGGACATGATGTCATTCACACCCCAGTTCTATTTCCTATCTGGGTTTTTTTTATCATGACATTTGTGATTGTCATATCCTCTCTGCGCGAGCGTGAACTGTACTCTATGTGTGTGGGCACCTGCACCTGCACGAAGCCGATAGTTCAAAGCCCAACCAAACCGAATGATAAAATATAATTAACGAAAAATGATTAATATAAAAAAATCATTCCGTAATTATATAACATACATACCCATCCTGCATAGATTTATCTAACAGGTTCGACCACTCTGGGTCAGAGTGGATCAAGTAGTAATGGCAACGAAAGGTTTCTCTGCACTCCCTAGTTCTCCAGAACTGAAGCCTCATCATGAGATTTTATTTTGTTATTCTAGATTTAGCGTCACACCTACTTCTTTGCTGGGGAGAAGCAGAGAGTGTCTTACACAAAAGGGTTATTAATCAGATCTATTTTCTTTTTCGATGGGATTCTAATAGATACTACCCTCCCGTGTCAGAGGGTACCCGGGAATAATAGCAATGAAGAGGTTCTCCTCACTTCCCAGATCTCGATGTAGGTTGACACTTCATCAGATATAATTTAATTTCATATCCAAAACACCCTTTAATTTATGGGGTAGAAGATCTTAAACTTCTGCAGGGGATACTGTCAGCAAAATTTTAAGTCCATAAGACAGGGTGTCGTGTCGATCGAGGTCTTTCTATATGAGTCTAATCTCATGTATCATTCTTTTTACGCCAATTTGATTGGTGTAATCTCATTCGTTTTTGTGAACATGTTCATATCTGTCGCAATGGGTTCATGTCTACCTCTTTTTGCATCTATCGAGTTCTTTCTGTATTAGTCAAATCGTATCCATCTCTCCTTTTTTTTGTGAAAATCTTAGTATGCATATCAGACTACACACGTGAATCTCCTCGTCCATTTTATTCATATCATTGATATGACCCTTCTTATTTTCTTTAACTCTTTTTGCATTTACTCGACAATCATTTGCGATGATTTCATCTAGATGTCGATATTAAAAATGAGCGCATAAAAGCCAGTGAAACAAAACTTTTTTTTTTCAGCGGGAGTCATTAGGGTGTAGTGTCTGAAGTGCTGGGGTGCAATCTCGAACTAAAAGAGTTCGAGCTCCATTCGTGCTATTACATACACTTTCAAACTAATTTCCTTTAAAAAAAATCTGTTAGCCCCAACTTTGGAATTAATAGTATCACTGCTGTTCCTCTTGGAAGATATTCTGTCATTAAATCACCCATGAAAAGAAGAAATCAAGACTTTGTTCGAATATTTTTGTGGACCCCCTTTTTCCTACGAATTCTGTACTTGAAAACTCCCATAGTTTTGCAACCTTTCTTCAATTCTGTCTTATTTTTGCTTCTACGAAATATAAAAGTGTGATCAAGATTGACCTTTGGTTTAATTTTTTTAATCCAAATGACAAAAGAACAGACCACAAACTTACACGGAACACGTCTCTTTTTTAACCACTTCTTCATTTTATCTTATATATCCTGAGTAATATACACACACACACACACATACACACACTCACACACACACACACACACACATATATATATATATATATATATATGAAGAAAGTAGAAAAATAAAGTAGTCTAAATGCGATGAAGTTATTTATGATGGCAAAGTCGACGTTAAAATGATGTGGTTTTATCAAACCTTCATCAGGATTTTTTGATAAAAGATTGTTGCATGAATCACGATGGAAGTTTTTTTTTTTATAAAATAATGGGAGAAGTGAAAGTATATACAAAGAAAGAATCATAGCCCTTCAGTCAACGTTCTTTTTTGAAAACTATTACGTAATTGTTCTTGCAAAATTTTTTTCTCCATCATAAAGTCACGAGGAAGGTTTAATAGAACTGACACGTTTTAACGTTGACTTTACCATCATAAATAAATTAATTAGATTTGGATTACTTTTTGTTTCTATTTTCTTCATACTGTCGGATTTATTTCTATAATTTACTTCCATATACAGGGAGACCCCACTCCCCACAAAAAAAAAAACAAAAAAAAACAGAACCCATAAACTTTTTTATTACTTCTACAAAAATGAAGCCAAATAATTCTAATTCTTTTCTTTGGTAGACCAGAATATTTTGGTGAATACTCTGGTTCCAATTTTTCATGCAAAGAATTTACTTCATATCCTGAAAAAAAAAAAGGCTGGAATTAAATTTATGAATTTCAGTCAGAAATATGAGTTCTGTTTTTTTTGTTTTTTTTTGGTGGGGTTGTCCTCTCTCTCTCTCTCTATATATATATATATATATATATATATATACTTTCTTTAAGAAAAAAACAAAAACCGGTTACTTTAGGATTATAAATCTATTTCCATCCTGTTTTGTGTTTTGAATGATTTTCTTGTCCTGAAGGAACTACTCCCAACTCTGCTTTAACTGGACCGAATAATACACACACACACACATATATATATATATATATATATATATATATACTGTCGGATTCATTTCTATACAATATATATATATATATATATATATATGAACTGATTTTGAATAACATGTGTAAATCATACATAAGGATCATTTCTTGGATTATACTTAATTTAGTGAATCAAGTTAAAAAATCTACTATGAACTGGAATTGATTGCTCTTAATATCTCACAGATTTTAGACTTTATAATTTTACCAGGAGTAGGCATAACTTCCGTTTCCTTGGCAAGCAACACACGACATCTCAGAAATACGTATATGCTTATCTATAGATGCATTTATCTAATCCCTGCGCACGAGTAGGATGCGACACAAGATCAATTTTTAAGCGGAGTTTAATAGGGTTGAGAGTATCTCTTTTCCTCGACAGGTTGCCATAACAAGGTTCAAGATCCAATTCTACATTACTACTTACCCATAGTTGGCAGGAGAATAACTTGTTTCAAACTTTTCCCAAGAGTAATAATGCCATGTGAAATACAAGTAGCATAGTCCAGGATTTGAACTCTGATCAGCATGTCCCTTTCCTACTACGATAACCATTAACATTAGGATAAGTGCGGCGTGCGTATGTTAGAAAGCACCGTGGCATTATAGTTATTGTCATAGGAAACACACACACACACACACACACACACACACACACACACACACACACACACACACACACACACACACTTATGTACGTGTGTATATATCTCTCTATATACGTGAGTATGAATAGGTATGATTGGTTTGTTTTGGTTTGGTTTTATAGAATATCAACCATTGTAGGTTATTCAATGTCAAATCCATTTTTATTCATATAAAAAGTTCTATTTAAAACAACTCAGTTTAGCATAAGTTCGCAGTTTAAATGTCAAAACAGTTATATTTCAAGCAAATCAGTTTAGCAAAAGAACACTTTTTTATTGTAATATAACAGTCAGAATTTAACATCTGTCATTCCTTTGCACACATTGTTTGTTCTATTTAACCAATAGGTCATGTGCTACCACTCCGGGTCAGAGGGGACCTGGGAGTGATGGCAATAAAAGGGTACTAGGCATCCCACAAAGCTCTAGTATTACTGGAATCTCACTATCAGGTTATTTAGTGTCATATCCAGGCCACCCGTTGGGGCAGATTTACCCCTCTGCTGAGATGCAATCGGTGAATTCTACAGCCAATGCTGACTAGTCAAGAATATATATATATATATATATATATATATAAATTTAGTCAGGCCACTCGTAGTGTGGTACTGGTACTATATAACCCAATACTACCTGCGGCATAATTAAGTATACCTTTACCCAACCCTTCTAACGCTGGTAGGATGAGAGACATTGTTTGAATCCAGAATTGGCTTTCTTTAAGACTTGTTTTACCATTGTCAAAAAAACCAGTCAGTCACATTATCCATAGCTGTAAGAGAAAGGACAAATTCATGCTTTTCTCAAAGGCATTAGTGTCAGGTAAGACGCAAACAGCCTCGTTCAGAGTTTGAACCCTGGTCTTCGATTTCATTTTTTGCGACGATAACCGTTACGCTAATGGTTGAACGATCGATGACTATACCGGTTCACCCACCAGGTTTACCAGTTGAAGGGAGTGATTAGACCTCGGCAAGATAGAAAATAAAACTCAGCATTGAAAATCATTACCCAAAAATAAGAATATGCACATGTACGAAAATGAGTCCACGGCGTATATATATATTTCATACAGTTTTATATTTAATTAAAAAGATGTTGGAATTTTGTAGCATATCCAAAATACGAATATGTAAAATGTTCATATGCATAGAAATCCCAAAACACTGACGACTTTCTTTTGTTCAGGTACGAGACTTTTATTAACTTCTTGAGTTTAGTTTCTCGACCCGTGGAGAGAGGGACACAGTTTTTACTATGCTGACCGTTCCCACATCGCTCTCAGCCAACCACCAGCTGGACTGCCTGGCACAGAGTCAAAATCTCAACTTGCCTCGCCCAGAGTCAAATCTCAACTAACTGCTCTTTTTCAAAAATCACCAAATTCCCAGTCCATCGCTTCCGAGCATGACGTCATTCACTCCCCAGTCCTATTTTCTATCTGGAGTTTTTATTATGACACTTGTGATAGTCATATCCTCTGCACGCAAGCGTGAACACCTGCACTGAGAGCCGAATATTTCAAAGCCCAACCAAACCGAATGATAAAATATAATTAATGAAAAATCATTCCGCAATTATATAACAATTTTATTTTTGGTAATAATATTTCATTGGTAGAATTCAATGATAAATAGTGACTGATAATATTTGGCTTGATTGTATAATGATTGAATGATATTCCACTCGGAATAAATCTGAGAGCGTTTTTTGAAAATACAACTGAATAAGCCGAATCCCTTCTGCGTAGCCTATAGCATACAGCGGGAGGCATTGACCTCTCGTGAAAGCCAATAAAACGAAAAGCAGCCATCTCCGTTTTAGTGGTAAGCCTCTAAAATTAATAGACAAGTTCACTTACCTCGACTGCAATATCTCATCCACTAAAAGTGATGTTAATATATACCTAGCGAAGTCGTGGGCTGTTATTAATAGGTTATCGATCATATGGAAGTGGGATTTATCCGATAAAATGAAACAGGATTTTATTCAAGCTGTGGCAGTGTCAATATTACGGTATGGATGAACCACATGAAAGCTAACAAAATGCAAAACCAAAAAGCAAGGACGAACTTGTAAATGACGTTCTTCTATGGAGCCCTACAATTGGACGTAAAGTGTTGGCCGACCAGAAAGAAAATATTTGCATCAACTCTGTGTGGACACTGGATATAGTTTTGAAAACCATCTAGGAGCGACGGATGATAGGGGCCAATGGTGAGAAAGAATCAGGGAAATTCGTGCTGTCAGCGCGACTTGATGATGATGATGATGATGATCTTTGATTAAGGAATGAATGAAATCTTTATTGAAGAAGTTGATAGGGTGTTAAATTGAGCTGTGATGATATGCATATACATACACATTTACACATTGATAGTGGCGTAGAAAGGGCTTCGAATAAATCTTACAGCGTTTTTCGCAGTCTAATCATATTTATCAACCCCTCCGCTCGGGTAGGACATGACACAAGGTCAATTTTTAAGCGGAGTTTAACAGATTTGAAATCAGATTTTTCCTTCTCCTAGACTAGTTGCCTCACCAAGGCTGAAGAACCCAGTCTGCCCTACTATTTACCCATAGTTGGAGGGAGAATAATTGGATTCATACCTTTCCCAAGGATATTAGTGCTATGCGAAATGCAATCAGTCTCGTCTAGGATTTGAACTCGTATTGCCGTGTCCATTTCCTACGACGATAACCATTACACCACGGGCACCTCGCAGTCTAATGAAAAAAATCGTGGTGGAGGCAACTCTTTTAGGAGAAGTTAACTCCAAAATTAAAAATGGCGAAAGAAGCATCAAATCTCTGTAAACTTGTAGGTATCTTTTGTCAGGAAAAATCTGAGTGAAGATACTCTGAAATAAAACCAGCAGTTTGCAAAGTCACAATTTATCTTGTCACTGGGCAGTAGGGCAGTAGACCGAAGACAGTGGCGTAAGAAGATCGTACATGCGTATGTCTCTATAATCGAACGCTATACAGATATCTTATTATCTAATTATTTTATGCATCTTGTAGATTTTTTACGAGATGATTTAGGCAGTGCTCACGATGGGCGAGTTGTAATTTTGATGGTAAAAACAGCTACCATCAGTAAAGATATGACGATTATATATATATATATATATATAAGTAAAGATGGCGACCATAGTCGAGGGTAACCCGAAGGCTCCCTTTTCGATAGCTACTACACCAATATGTAGGGGGGGCGCTACTCCTTCCCTGGATTGCTCTACTTTACCCTTGATCCGTACCTTATAATGCTGAGTGTTAAGCAAGGAGGCATCAAGTACCATTTTTTGAGTCTTTGGTATGACTCGACCTGGGATTGAACCCAGGTCTCCCGGGCCATTGGCGAACACTCTAACCCTTAAGCCAATGTCCGGTATTATATATATATATATATATATATATATATATCTGTGTGTATGTGTAGTGTCATCCACAGACTGACTGTTTCGTCGTATTATAATTCTTCAGTGTGGCTAGACACACAGGATGCTTCAATTTGGGATCCATACCCGCCTAACTTTACGCTAAACTTGGTATCTTACCGCTCAGCCATTTCGACGACCTACGTCAGCTCGTGAATTTTAACGCGTTTTGTATTAGCTTTTGTTCGTTTACATTTTGCGCTTCAAGGGTTATTCAAAATGTTCAAAGCCTAACCCAAATAGAAGTACTATAGTGGAACAATTCTGTCATTGCGAAACACTACCACTTCTTGTAAAACTAGAAAATACTTATTGAGATTTCTATCTAATTTCCTTTGTAGGTGAAGCCCATACAAATGTAAGAAGTTTCCATCAAATTTAAAACCTGTGTTAAATCTAGAACTATTTTAACGACCCTTTATATATATATATATATATATATATATATATATATATATATATATATACTACTTACCTAATGGACTTGTCCTTCTCCATAAGTTCACGTCAACGAGAGCGTTAGACAGAGTTTAACCAATCAGCGTGACACAATCACGTGTGATACCATTTGCGTAGTGGACGCATTGTCACTACCCCACTGGACTCTCAGCTTCCTATTAACTAACTATTTTTTAACCAGGCTCACTTGTGTCTTGTTTCTGTTACTTGAATATATATGTTTTTCTATCAATCTTTTTGTGTTCCCCGTGTCTTTCTTTTGTCAGCAGACACAAAAATATACACAAATTTTACTAAATTAAAATCTCCTCTCTTTTTATCATAGTGTCATCTATAATTGTTTCTTCAATCAACTACGATTCAACCATCAGGTGAAACTGGGCTGTAAATGGGCAATGAAGTATTACCGCTCAGCCATTTCGACGACCTACGTCAGCTCGAGAATTTTAACGCGTTTTGTATTAGCTTTTGATCGTTTACATTTTGCACTTCAATTGTCTTATATATATATAATTCTCGCATTCATTTACTAACTAATGCAGAAACTGCAAAATGCAATAAATGACTGCATGGCGTGGGGGCGAAAGTTAGTGATGGAAAAGGGACAAAACATTACGTCCCATTATGCTGAAAATGTTTATTGGTTGTACAGTTATCTTCTAATTCTATAGTTAGTACACAATTGGTCGTAACAAAAGGATAATTTCTTTTGGTTTGGTTTGATGGCATAACTACCATTGTAGGTTATTTAATGTCGAATCCATTTTTATACATATAAACATTTCTATTGCAAACCATTCTGTTTGGCATAAGTATACTGTTTAGTTCTATTTGACCAATAGATAGGACCCTATAAATTGCTACCACTCTGAGCTAGAGTGAACCTGGGAGCGATGGCAATGCTGGAGTACTCAACATTCTCCAAAGATCCAGCATTACTGGAATCTTACAATCAGATTGTTTGGTGTTATATACTGGACAATCGCTTGGGGAGTCTTATCCCTCTGCACAGATACAGTTGGTGTATTCTGCGCCCCCGTCCACTGGGCCACTCGTTGGGGGCGTCTTACCCGCCTGCACAGATGCAGTCGTTGGATTCTGCAGCCCTAGCCCACTGGGCCACAAAAGTATAAAATGTAGAATCAACCAACGATAATAAATCGAATTGCTGCATTATATAAGAAAATATAAAAATATTTAATTTAATTTTTTTAGCTATATATATATATAGAGAGAGAGAGAGAGAGAGAGAAAATGTCGGAAAGCGAAAGAGAGAGCGAGAAAGAGTATTTGCGTTTGTGCGTGTGTGAGGGTGAGAGAGAGAGACACACACACACAAAGTCGGAGAGAGAAAGAGAGACATAAAGATTATTTGTGTTTGTGTGTGTGTGAGGGAAAGAGAGAGAAATTATTTGTATTTTTTGTGTGTATAAGGGTGAGAGAGGGAAAGAGAATGATAGAAAGAAAAAATCGGAGAATAAAAGAGAGAAAAAGAGTATTTGTGTTTTTGTGTGTGTTTGCGTGTGTGTGTGTGTGAGAGAGAGAGAGAGGGGGGGTGAGAGAGAAAAAGAGAGAGAGAGAGAGAGAGAGAGAGAGAGTGGGGGAAAACATACTTAAACACTTCTAAAGAATTCACTTAATGTAGTTTTGAAAAAATGTAACCGTGAAAAAAATGTCTGATTCATTGATCGATTGATTTTAACGGCAATTTAAATATTTGGCCTGATATTTTCAAGAGGCTTGAGAATCGCATTCATTGTACGTTTATATGTCCATTTTTAGTGCAATTGTTTCTTCCTCCCATACGGATATATAATATCAAGATTTACTAACTAATGCAAATTATTTAGATTCAGTTTTATAACTTCAAGTATCCTCATGCAATACTAATAATTTATAATCAGTTCTCTGGTTATAAATAATTATTTCAATTTAATAATAATCATATATTTGAACACAGCTACGTCCTTTCAAGTATCTTACAATAATTCTTAATAAACAATTATAGCTTCTAGTAACTATTCTTTAGACTAATAATTTACGTACAGTTATTTGATAGTAAGTATTCTCATCAAATATTTTTCTAATTTAATCCACAGATAAGATATTAACAGTTTTCTCCAACGGTAGGTCAGAATGAACGAGGCACTATGCAATTGCATTTCAAGCCCCTTTTTGCAGATGTCTTACGCATCTGCAGATAATGCAAGATGCTTATTCTAAGACTTTAAGACAATTCAAACTTTTACCTTAAAACTATTATTCAAAAAGAAATGTTGATGCAGATCTTTCTGCATCTGCATAGAGACTATTAGAATGTCCCAGTCATATTCAAGTGTATAGTGCCATCAGGCACTTCATTCACTACTTCACCTTCTTGTAACGAGAATGTCATGGTTGAAGTAAAGTGGCTCTCATTGTAAAGGAGAATGGTATAATTGGGCATGATAATCAATAATTGGGGACGTCACGTGGTATAATGATTATCATGTTAGAATAACAAACAACAATTGTGTTCGAGTCTCTCAGTGTGCTTCATAGATCAGCCCTTGTGCCAAAACTAAGCAAAACTTAATAAATAATTATAATAAATGTACAATAGGGACATTACCTAGATGTCAATACCATGAGATCGATAATTCTATGTCAGCACCACCAAAAACCGTCTTCGTCCTGGTGGTATGTGAAAAATTCTGCAAGACTGTCTATCAGTTAGGAAAAGAACTTTTTGAATTGACTGTACAGAAATTGTTTAAAATACTGTACCCCATGGAAAATGGCACCGGGATTCTTGCATGATATTCACATATAAGCATTTTGGGAATATTTGTGCGGGTGAGGGTAGAATATCATTTGATCGGACAAGATAATTGGACTTTTGGCCACAAACCAGCCCATCATCTAAAGGAAAAAGATTGATGCGCCAATGATCGAAAAAAGAAAGAAAAAAAGGAAGTATCATTTTCTCAGTTATCCAAGGAGGTGGAAGTATAAGAGTTCGGGCGTGTTTCTCATTCAAGGATACGGAAGAACTTCCTATGAACCATGTGACAGAGTGATATATTGGCGTATTTTGAAAGATTTTTTTCTTTTCGGTGGAGATTGGAGAAGACATTGTCTTTCAACAAGCTAATCACCTAAGCTTGGGAATAGATCGTTCAGTAAAATGTTGAAGGGCTTCAGTTGTCAAGGCAACTTCCAAAATACAAATCCAATTGAAAATTTATGACGAATTGTAAAATATTGAATTCATCAAAGGGACTGCAGATACCTTAAGGATTACAATAGAATGCAAAAAAATAACTTATAAAGGGTTAGTAAAAGCGTCTCCAAATAGTCCCTGTAAACAAGCTGAATGCAAAAAAATATTAAAATATGAAATCAATGTATCTTAATATTTTTTTTACGATTAGTTTTGTTTAAATTACATTCTGCAGTTTATGTCTGGAAATACCTTTTTTTTTCTTGTGAAATTGTTAATTTTAAATCAAAATACATCAAAGATATTGATTAAAAGGCAGTATTGTAAGAAAATTAAATATCTATTTTGCAAATTGATCAATAAGTCCAACCTGATTTACTATCTATCTATCTATCTATTTCAGGGTCAGAAAATCTTTTCAATAGACTTTAGGTCACACAGATTTTAAGGAAAAATTCCTATCATTCGATTCTAAACAACATTTTGGATGAAGTTAAACTACACTTTGAGCAAAGATTTAAAACAATGGGAAAATTCAGATTTTTTTTTCAATCAAGAGCTTTTTAACGTTTCCGAAAAAAATTTCGAAGGAAGCGTTTTTAATTTTGAATGTATATAAAAATTTGTTTGATTTGGATAGATTGAAATGGAGGCTGAAATCTGTTTATGCTGCATATTGTGCAAAGCAAGAATCAAGCATCCAAGACGTCACTGCGATAATATAAGAACTTGAACTAAATCAAGCTCTGGGAGAAATAACCAAATTACTACGTCTGATTCTAACTATTCCTGCCATATCTACTTCCTGAGATAAATGTCTTCTTCACTGAAATGGGTAAATAATTATATGAGATGTTCCCAAAGTGAGGAACAATTAAGTAATGTGGTTTTCATTTTCATGAATAAAGACCTTTTGAAGAAGATGAAGTTAGGACGTAGGTCTGATACTTTTTAAAACAAGGTGATTGATGAATTTGCCAAAAAGAAACGAAGGATCGAATTGATTCGCAAATAAATTTTTATAACTCAATATTTATAGATTTTATAATTTTCTCTCGGAACCAATTGTGGACATCATCTTTTCCTGGGTTTACTAACAATTCCAGAGGTGAAAGTTATCAATTCTGAAATTGGGTTTGTCGGTAGAATTTAAAGTTAGAAATTAAAATCTGTCATAAAGATTAGTTGTTGCCTCATTCATAGATGTGGAGGGAGGCAAATAATTTTCGTGGGGAGCAGTGTAAGGATCAGCATTTCTCTCTCCGACTTGGTGATTAGTCTGCATAATGGACAGGATTGACTGGTTTACATGTCACTATTCTCCACTGATTAGTTGGTTTGGTTGTTTTGTATTACGACACATCAAGCATTTTCAGGTCATTTTGCGTCGAATTAAATTTTAAACAATTCAGTTTGGTACATGTATAGTTTTTGTTTACACACAGTTAAATGTTAAATTAGTTCAATTAAATGTCAAAACAGTTCTATTTCAAGCAATTCAGTTTAGCATAATCACAGGGTTTAGTTCTATTTGAGCTATTGATAGGACCCAATCAGATGCTACCACCCTGAGCCAGAGTGGACCTGGGAGCAATGGCAATAAAGGGATACTGCACATTCCTCAAAAGTCTAACATTACTGAAGCCTCACTACATATATACATATAAATTTATTTCCATCCTGTTATATTTTTTTGATATAAATATGTTTTTGTTATATGCTTTTGATATACTCCGGAATATATATATATATAAATTTATTTCCATCCTGTTATATGTTTTTGATATAAATATGTTTTATGTTATATGTTTTTTATATAAATATGTTTTTGTTATATGCTTTTGATATAATAATCAGTTCTATTTCCAACAATTCAGTATAGCATGATTACACATTTTAATCGTCAAAAACATTTCTATTTATAGCTATTCAGTTTAGCCAAACAGTTCTAATTGAATCAATTCAATTTAGTATAAGTATATATTTTGTTTACACACAGTTTAATGTAAAAAAAAAGTTCTATATTAAACAATTCAGTTTAGGGTAAGTACAGTTTCAATGTCGGAAACAGTTCTATTTCAAACAATTCCGTTTAGCAAACAAAAACAGTTCCGTTTAAAACAATTCCGTTTAGCATAAGTACGCAGCTTAAAGGTAAGTACATAGTTTAATTGTCAAAACATTTCTATTCCAAGCTATTCAGTTTAGACAAATAGATTTAAGTCAAACAATTCAGTTAAGCATAAGTATGCATTTTATTTCTTTTTCATCCATAGATAGGGCCCTATCAGGTGCTACCACTCCGGGCCAGAGTGGACCAGGTAGTGATGGTATTGAAGGCGTATTCTGCCTTTCTCCAAAGCTCCAGCATTAGTGGAACCTCACCATCAGATTGTTTAGCGTCATATCTTGGAAACTCGGAGAAGCAGTCAGTGTATTCTACAGCCTCAGCCGACTTGGCAACTTTGTGAAAAGTATTAGTAAATAAACACATACACACACACAAATGTATATATATATATAAATGTAATATTTAATATATATATATATATATAATATTTACCAACCCCGCCGCTCAGGCAGGATATGACACAAGGTCAATTTTTAAACGGAGTTTAACAGGTTAGAATTCAGAGTTTTCCTTCTCTTAGACTAGTTGCCTAACCAAGGCTGAAGAAACTAGTCTGCCCTACTATTTACCCATAGCTGGAGGGAGAATAACTGAATTCATACCTTTCCCAAAGGTATTAGTGCTATGTGAAATGCAATCAGTCAATTCCTAGACAAGACTGATTGTATTTCACATAGCAGTAATACCCTTGGGAAAGGTATGAATCCAATTATTCTACCTCCAGCTATGGGTAAATAGCAGGGCAGACTAGGTTCTTCAGCCTTGGTAAGGCAACTAGTCTAGGAGAAGGAAAACTCTGAATTCAAACCTGCAAAACTCCGCTTAAAAAATTGACCTTGTGTCATATCCTGCCCGAGCGGAGGGGTTGGGTAAATAGGATCAGTCTCGTCCAGGATTTGAACTCGTGTCGCCGTGTCCACTTCCTACGACGATAACCATTACACCACGGGCACCTCCGTACATATTTGTGTCGCAGAATATTCGTTGTCGATGTGATTCTCATCAGTTCATATATATATATATATAAACAGACACACACACGCACGCGCACACACACACATAAACACACATATATATCTGTTTATATATATATTTATATATATGAACAGACGAGAATGACGTCGTCAATGAATATCAAGTGAGTCATCTGACTTCTTCTCCCGATCTAATGATAGCTAGTAACGAGATGCAGAAGAAGCTGCAGGAAAACTTTTGAAAAGTATCATGAAAATTAATTCTAATTGAAACTCAGATTTAACGACTGTGTTTTCTCCTGTGGGAACATTCTCGGCCGATATTTTTCTCCATTAACAGCTTGTGTTGCCCAATAAAGATAGTCGATGCCACAGGTAGCGAAGCTCATTTTTAATGATTTCTCCTATATTTCCTGTGGCGTTTCTTGACGCGGGGAGAGTATATAAACAGTAAAACTTTTGACAGACATTCATTCCCAATTCTACGACACAAATATGTACGGTCTGATCAACGAGATACCGTCACGCTGACAAATCATATGCCATGGATGTATATATTTACCTAACCCCTCCACGGAGAGTTTGAAATCAGTTTTCCTTCACTTAGACAGTTTGCAATACCAAAGTTAAAGAGCTCTGGCTGTGTACCATAGCCAGATACGGGTATGTGAAACGTACATAGAATGTTCATAACATATATAAATAGAACATAGGAATCCCGAAACACGAAAAACACGTAACGACTTCTTAGTTCAGGTACGAAATCTTTTATTACCTTTGAGTTAAAGATTTCGACATAAGGAAGAGAGATGCAAAATCTTTTTATGATGACTTTTCCATGCCCCCCTACCATCACGTGCGGTGCTCGTAGCGCACAAATTAGTGTCCCGAAAGTCGACCCTTCCCGTTCGGTGTCTAGTTCTCAACTAACTGACTTTTTTCAAATCCCCCAAATCCTCTGCGCAAACTTCCGGTGCATGATCTCATTCACATCCCCTGGTCCTGGGATTTTTATTTTGACATCTGTGAACGACACATCCTCCCCGTGCGTGCGTTAACACCTACGCCCAAGTTTGCACCTTATTAACCCATGTGCTGAGCCGAAAGGTTCTCGGCCTAACTAAATCCAAAGGCAAGATAAATAAAACGAAATCCCTTGGCCATTATATTACATCTACCCAACTACTTTCCCATTGCTCAAAAACATCAGAGCTATGTGAAATTCCAACAAATCTCCTACAGTACTTGAACTCGGGTCACCGTGTCAATTTCAAGAGACGCTAACCATTACGCTACGAGCACCACAAATTTAAATCTTAAACTTATATATATATAGATATGTATATATTACAACGGTATAAGGGTGTCACTATCTCACTTTGTGGGTTAGTGGCAGAACAAATGCAGTATAATTTGGAGAGTGCTCGATATCTGTGAAAGAGCTATTATGTGGTATGATAATAAATAAATATATATAAGTTTTTATAAATATTTGATAGTATGGATGCTTATCTATGACCACTGGTTTCATGCAGTCTTTATACGACAATCATCAGGTAAGAAAAGAATGATTTTGTAGAAATCGAAAAAATAGAACAGATATCTTCTAAAAAGTTTTTTATGATAGAAATGCGTAAAAGTCTTTGTGTGTGTGTGTGTAGATTTGCGTATCGTTATGTGTGGTCGTATATGTGATTGTATTTGTGTGTGTGTGTATGCGTGTGTGTGTGTGTGTGTGTGTGATGATACATGTTCTGTATGGCAGATTTGAGGTTGTTTCATGAATATGTGTAGCGATGTGTAGTAAAATGTGGCGGAAGTCGAAAGACGGTTGGGGATTTGGCTGTATAATCTTTTTATTGTGTTTAGAGATGATTTCAGCTAAGGGACACATAAATACAACGGAATCATTATCATCATGTGCTGGTAGCACGGATATCCTTAACCCTCTCTCGCCACTTTTCCCTATCGTTCATCGCCACTGGCAGGTCTTCAGGACAACTTCCTATATCCTCACATAGTTGCTGAATGTATGTTCGTGCAGGTCGTCCTGCTTTTGCACGGCCTTGTGTGGGAGTCCATAAGAGTACATCACTTATGAGTTCGTCCCTGCTTCTCCAGCAGTGTCCTGCATGTCTGGCTCGTCTCACTTGAATAGTTTTCGTGAGAGGAAGCAAGTGGCCGTACAGTTGGTGTCTTGTGGGGTGTTGCCACCAGGACTTGTTCAAGATTGCTCGCAGCATTCTTGTGTAATTGCCGTCTAGCTTCTTCTCCAGCCGTTTTATTAGAGTCCATGTAGTGCATCCATATAGCAGTATCGATGCGACCGCTGCCTGGAAGAAATTGCGTTTCCGTAGGGAACCCTAAAACAAAGAATATATGCCCGTGAACTTTTCTACTCCGACAGAAGTTACTCAAACAATACGTCATTATCTACATACTTCTAGCATCTAAAGAACATGAACATCTCGTTTATTATCTCCTGGGGAATACTAAAACTCGAACCCAACTACAGTAAGACATAAAAAAATGCCTTCTTTGTCTTCATGAGAAACTCTCAATTTTCACTCTCCCATCACAAAACACCCTTCAACACAAAAAACAATTTGAAATATCATCTAAATGCTGACGAGGAGTCTCCTTGATGTAGTGGCTAACATGCTGGACTCCAACAACGAAGTAAGTGAGTTCAAACTCCAGCCCTCCGATTGAGTTTAATATCCTTGGGAAAAGTTAGAACTGCCTTATCAATCGCCAGTAATAGGTTGAATAATGCAACTACTGAGCTACAAATATTACTTAGACATTAAATAACCAACAAAGGTTAAGATGTAATTAAAGAAAGAAAGAAAGAAAGAAAACATTATTAGCTGTAAATCTGCATGAAACTTCATCAGTCTTTATATTGTAAGTGATTATTTATATATTTCTTGATAAGCCACGAGGGTTGTTGTGCCATCAAACCAAGAAATTTTTTAGACTATATATATTTGAAAGTTGTCATTTTGTAAAAGTGCCAAAAGTCTGTTATTTTTAACGGGATATAGTTGTAGTTGACTATATTAAAGACGCGTTGATCGCATTAAGAATAAAATTGAAAATAAACTCTATAAGAGAGATTAGGAATAAATAACTGGAATATTTACGAGATATGAAAATGAAAGAAGAAGAAGAAGAAGAAGAAGAAGAAGAAGAAGAAGAAGAAGAAGAAGAAGAAGAAGAAGAAGAATCAGTAGTAGGAGGATGATAAGTTGGTGGAAGAGAAATAGTTGTAGAAATAGAAAAAGAATTTAAATCGAGTGTTTTGGAAGGAGGAGGAAAATAATTGGTTAGTTAGAAGCTTGGTTGGTTGGTTTTATTTTATGGCAGAACAACCCTAGAAGGTTATTTATTTCCAAATCCTTTTTATACATATATAGAAAAAATATTCATGATTTTTACACAAATAGTTTGTGGTTAACAATTTTTATACGTGTCAGGCCTCATTAATTTGTATACAGTTAAATTGTTTCAAGCATTGCTTTTTTGAGATAAGTGATTCTATTTATCAAGAACACCTACCTAATTTAATACTAATTATTTGTTTGCACACAGTTAAATGTTCTCAAGCATTTCTAATAATTTTGTTCAAAATTATTCATTCATTTGTATTTAGTTAAAAAGTTTCAAATATTGTTATGTAAACTTATAATTCAATCTAATATTTATCATTTGATTGCACACAGTTAAATGGTTTTCAAGTATAGTGAATGATTAGATATTTCTAACTTACCCATAGTGGGGACCCTAATAGCTACAGCCATTTCCGATCAGAGTGAACCTGGGAGTAATGGCAATAAAAGAATACTCTATATTCCTCAAAGCTTCACAACTGGAGCCTCATCATCAGATTGTTTAGTGTCTACCCTGGACACTCGTTGGAGAAGGTGTGAATTTTAACCCTCTGCAGCGATGCAGTCGGCGTATTTTACAAATCCAGCCGATTGCGCTGGAGGAAAATATAGTCGAAGTTAAAGTGAGAAAGAAGAGAGGAAAAGATGAAGGTAAAGGTTAATAGAAGAAGAAGAAGAAGAAGAAGAAGAAGAAGAAGAAGAAGAAGAAGAAGAAGAACAAGAACAAGAACAAGAACAAGAACCGCAACAAAAAAAAATGAATAAAATAAGGAAACAATGACTGAAGATGAAAATTTAAAAAAAAGGAAGAAACTGACTTAATAGTTAACTCTTAAAAATTTCTCCAGTGTTTTGCCCGGGTTCACTAAAACCGATTTTCAAAAAGAACTGAAAAGCTTAATTAATCTATTTTGTCGGAGACTGGCATTAAAATTGTTGTCTATTAATTATTTCATTTGACGAATTAGAATTGAACATTGGTTGCTTCGATTGAAGAGAAAAGTAAATTGTGCCCTGCTGCTAAATTACTATATTTATGCATTTATTCGTTTAAATGAAATTACAGCATTTCCGTAATATACAACACCTTGTCACTTTCTTCTCGGTTTCTCACTAAATTTTCCCTAATAAACGATTTGAAAGTGGCAAAACGGTTTCTTGGCAACTCGGTCATCAGAAATGAGGCCATTGTATGTATTTTACGGAGACGTGTATTCGTCTCGTGAGTGAGGGAAAACAAAAGCAAAACTCGCCTCTAATATAGGACTTTCTGTTCTTTGTTTAACTTCGTTCGGTTACCGAGCCTGTGGAAACGGGTGACGTACACTGAACGTTTGTAGTGGTGGGGGGTGCAATATTTTCGTGGATATGGTTAGAACCAACTCCTCTTAGATCTTTGGAAGTTCTTTCTCTCTCTGTCTTCTCTCCGGCTTCTCTCACTCGTGTCTCCATTCAACCAGGAAACGAGAGAGAGAGATAGAAGGACAGACAGACAGACAGAGACAGACTGACAGAGAGACCGAGAGAGACTGAGATTTAACACTAAAAATTCTGTTGTTATTTAATAAGCTTTGCTTAGATATGGCACTTGCCCAGTTGGCTGGGGCTGTAGAATACACTTAATGCTTTTCTGAAGAGGGGTGACCCCCTCCAAAAAAAAAAAACGAGTGTTCTCGATATGACAATAAACAATTTCATAGTGAGGTTCCAGTAATGCTAAAGCTTTGGGGAATGCAGCGTACTCCTCCATTGCTGTCGTTCCCAGGTCCACTCTGACACGGAATGGTAGCACCTTATAGGCTCTTATTTATGAGTCAAATAGAACGAAATGTGTACTTATGCTGAACTGAATTGCTTCAAATAGAACTATTATCACATTTAAACTGCGTACTTATACTCAACTGAATTGGTGGGAAAAGAACAGTTTTGGCCTTAAAACTACGTACTTATGCTAAACTGAATTGTTTGAAATAGAACTGTGCTGAAATTAAACTGTGTTTAAATAAAAAAAATATACTTATATTAAACTGAATTGTTTGAAATAGAACTGTTTGACCAAAGGGAATAGCTTAAAATAGAAAGGTTTTTGACAATTAAACTGTACTTATGCTAAACTGAATAGTTTGAAATTGAGCAGTTTATTTGTTTAAAAATAGATTAGGCATTAGATAACCTACAAAGGTTGATATGCCATTAAACACAAACAAACAATTAGATAAGGTGCAGAGGCCTCAAATTGCTTACAGTACCTGTTATTGCTTAAGTGGTCACCCATCTAATATTGAACGGTTTCATCGCCGCTTATCTTTGTTGAGAACCCGTGTTTTTAGCGTGACATGATCATAAGTCTCTCAACTATATTCATTCATTTCTACACAGTGGATTTGTCTCAAATATTGCTATGAAACCTTATAATTTGATGGTGGTGTAATGATTTCACCGTTGATCAGCGGAATCTTTGTAAGCGGTTTCGAACTTCAGTAGCGTTATAAACAAAAATATTGGGGAAGGCATAAACCCCCGTATCCTCCTAACTATGGTTTGAATAGTACTGCATCTGCTCTTTTAGAAGGATGGTTTTTGTAATAAATAGCCAGCGAAGTTTGTTATGCCATTAAACAAAGAAACCAATAATACTGATCAATTTTATTGAAGTAAAGTCATGGAGGAATAGCTTTGGCATTAAATAACCTAAAAAGATTTGATATGCCATTAAACAAAGAAACCAAACCAAACCTGATATGATAATTCGCTTAATGTATCCTCTGCAGAGTGGTAAGAAACCATCCGTCCGCTTATAAAGAATGTTCGGGACAAGATACTATACTGCATCTGATATTGAAGCTCTGGGAGTTCTGGAAAGTTTGGATGACAGTGGAATATAATTATTGGTAAACTTGATCTCCTAACAATGACAACATCACAACTTCTAGCATGAACTTGTGCCAGAGTAACCTACGTTAAACAAACAAACAAACCTAAGAATCCAATGCACCTCCCCACAAAAATGTATACAAGTGTATATCACTGGAAGCCGTAGGAAGCAGCATGGTGGATGTGAAGGAAGCCGGATGAATCCAAAGTTTGGTAATCTTGTTGATGGCAGATATGCATAGAGGTTCAGGAATCATTTTCGATTTTTGTTCAGGGATCATATTTTAACTGATTAAAACACTGTTTAAATTCATTCATTCAGGAATAGAAGTTTATTCTAAAAGTGAACTTTATTTTCCAAACAACGTAACAACAACTAATTCCACATGAACTATACTCTGGTTTTTTTTTTTTTTTTTTTTTTTTTTTTTTTTTTTTTTTTTCATCATTTTTCGATAAAAAAGCATCGTAAAGCAATGCTGAAGACACGTGACCAATAAGAATGGAATACACAGCAAAATTAGTTCGAACTGAGTGTCAAAATAACGAGAAGCTTCGCTTAAAAATTTCCATGTGGGTTGAAAAATATGATCCAACAGATGGAACGTAGCATTAGATTCTACTATAGTCACACATGGCACAAATGAATTAATAACCCTGAAATGTATTTTTTCCGCAAATACTAAGTGTGCTGATCTCACATACAAAACACGTAAAGACGTGTACGCAGGCATACAGCTGAAGCTGATGCATTTTACTATGGTCGTACATGGTGGTTAAAGGGTTAGAATAAAATTGATTGGGAGTGTTACCATGGGGTAAAAGTTAAAGCGCTGGACTGTGGAATCGTAGTACGCGAATTCGAACCCCAGTCGCGCTATTACGTTTACTTTCGGATGAATACTCTTGGAAAAGGTATGAACATCCTTATCCTCCCATCTAAAAGTTAAATAGCACCCCTACTGTTCTTCTAAATGAGGATGGATTTGTCATCAGATAACCCGAGAAGGTTTATATGCCATTAGATAACAAACAAAAGTAATTGCCACAGTTTTATTTGGAAACTACTGCAGATTCTAGTAATCTGAGGGAATTTTTGCAATGTATTTGTTTGATTAGAGTGGCTTGGGAAAAATTAAAAGTGTGTATGAGATTTAACATTTGCGAGAAAAGAGCATTTCAGTCATCATTTAATTCAGTTGATCAATTGTGTTCGTCGATTCTTTTCCTATATTGTGATGGATTTCGCTTGTTGCAATATTTGCATTGAATAAAATATATGCCAGCATAAGAAGTGCTTGCGTTGTTGGTTTGTTTCGGGATATTAGTGAGATTTTTAATGGTTTGTAATATGGTTTTTATGATTGGTATACCTAATTTGGTTTATTTGACTTAGGGAGGTTTTTTTCTCTCAGAGCACACAGAATAAGTTGTCCACAAGACCTCGATGAACACTCCCTAAAAAGCCTAAATACTTTAAATTTTTCATATTAAACGCTAGAAAAAAAGCTCTCAATATACACTCATCAAATAAACTTAAGAAAAACATTCCCATAATTCTCATTACCCACAGACCTATCTCTCTACCCACCAACGCACATAACAAACTTCTCTATGAGAAATTAAATAACATATCTGCTTCCCTCCCTATTCATCCCTAACCTGCCTCTTGTCTTTAGATACTCCTCCTCCCTTAATACATTTATTTTCTCCTTTATTTTATTCATTTCCTCAAATGATAAAATGCAGAAAGACTCAAAAAAATATTTAGTCTGAAGAAGTTCCGGAAATAAAGAATGAAATATTACTTGACCTGTTGTAAGTGTCTGATTTATCCACTTTTCTACTTTTTTATCATTTTATCAGATTCACCAAAATCTACAATTTTATCCTATATATATATATATATATATATATATATATATATATATATATATATATATATATATATATCCCAGGTCGAGTCATACCAAAGACTTAAGAAATGATACTTTATATTTCCTTACTTAACACTCATCATTATAATGTACATATCAAGGGTAAAGTGGAGCAATCCTGGGAAAGGAATAGCGAAGTAGCTATTGAAAAGGGGGCCTTCGGGTCACCCTCGACTAGGGTCACTAACTTATATATAAACACTGATGGAAAATAAAATTGAACCACTCTTTGTATAGGTTTCAATTTACAGAACGTGCAGGTAGTATTGCTGGATTACAGTAGATTATCATATGGACAGAGTAATTTATGCACACGTTCTCAAAAAAGAGGTATATTAAGAGAACGCAGAACCCGTGCATATTTATATCCTACTCAAAACCAGCATTGTACATAAGGATGTTACAATTTAATTCTTCATCTATCTATATGACTTCTTTCTTTCTTTCTTTCTTTCTTTCTTTCTTTCTTTCTTCATCTAACACGCTGTTATCTTTAGTTCGAGGCGTCAACTGAGCCTCAAAATGTATAGCAGTAAAGCTTGACTGAATTACAGTGAGCGTTGATCCCTAATGATATATATTCTCGGAACTACTGGAAAATTCAGTATGTATGTATGTATGTATGTATGTTGATCGGTAACTAATTAGGTAGGTGAGTAGGCAGATATCGTTAGCAAGCAATGATTTTTAATGCTGGGCTTGCATCACTGTAATTAAGTGATCATATTTTTTTAAAAATTGCAATAAAATTATGGCTGCTATTAATTGAAAGGTAATAATTGAAGGAGGAGTATTGCTGTATATTTCTTTTATTTTTCTTTTCTCAAAGCCTTCATGTAGAATATAAGCTGCATATCGATAATGCAACCCTCCCATATATATATATATATATATATATGACAGTATATATATATATATATATATATATATATATATATATATATATATATATATATATATATATATGACAGTATTTAATCCGGTAAATCCAGAGTTGGGAACCATTCCAAGCAGGACCAATAAAACATTTAAAAATAGGATATTAAATTTAAATAATCCGGGTTAAGATCTCAATGTAAATGAAACCCACAGAGCAAATTATTTTCTCTTAAAAAAAAAACCCACAACATTAAGATAATAAATTTATTTCCATCCAGTTAAAAGCATTGATATAAATAAATGCTCTAAAAAATGAACTGGACTTTTTCAGATCAAACAAGAAAATAAATTAAAATAACTTTTACACATTCACAACCAGACATGAAAAACAACAACTTATTTCTCCTATATAAAAGTAACCCTTCCAACTCAAGTAACAATAAGTATCAACTTAATTTTGGCAGGTAAATGAACATCGGGTTTCATCAAACTTCAAAATAAACAGAGGAAAAATTTACAGATACAAAAATACATTTCTAAATATTCAAACATTTATATAAAAAAATCATTCAGACATATCTAATTTTAGTACAACAATTTTTATCTTTAAAATGAACAAGAAAAATCTAAATCTAATTTTATTTACTGTAAAATCCCCACCCTCTCAAATTACAATAATAGAGAAAAAATTACTAAATTAAATTCAAATTCTAATTCATTTAACACTTTAATAGATCATAGTTATTTATTTTTTAAATATTCATTTATTCACTTATTTTTGAAAATAGTCTAAATTTATTTCTATAATGTCACTGAATTAACGATTCATTACTGAGATCTTGTATTGTACGCTGCTTTTGTAAATGAGTTTAAGGGAAATCCATTTGTCTTTCGCATTTGATGTCTTATTGCCAGTCAATTTCAATTTTATATCACTAAATAAAAGCGTCATTACTTGAAAGTAGTGAATACAATGACGGATTATACGAAATGGTTGCATTTTGATCTCGTGTTATTTCGATGTGACGGAAAATCGACAATCTCCGATGGTATTGTAAGAGACTGTTGGCGTGCTCTGGATGAATATTAATGATACCTTGGCACTGAAATATTGCCTGGCCCCACTCGGGATAGAGGTGGGGGCTTTAGAATATACAGATCGCATCTCTGCAGAAGTATAAGACCTTCCGCCACCAATCGGCTGGGGCTGTAGAATACACCGACTCCTTCTCTGCAGAGTGGTAAGACTCCCACAATCTGATGATGAAGCTCCAGTAATACTGGAGCTTGGGGGAATACGAAGTACCCCTTTATTGCTAACGCTCCCAGGTCCACTCTGATCCGGAGTCGTAGTACCTGATACGGTTCTATCGAAACAGAACTAAACAGGGTTCATATGCTTGAAATAAAACTGTTTTTGACATTTAGACTGTGTATTGATGCTAAACTGAATAATATAAAATCGAACAATTTTGACATTGAAACTGCGTACTTATGCTAAACTGAATTGTTTGAAATAGAACTGTTAATATTTTTAAAAAGAGTTTGGTGTTAGTAACCTACAATGGTTGATGTGCCATAAAACCAAACCAAACCAAGCCTGACCCCAGAATAACTATCCAATTAAGATTTTGCTGGTCACACAATGCTGTATATTTTGATAATAAATAATCTTTAAAGACTTTTAGATAGATTATATAAGCTTCCACTGGGAAGGATAAAACCGTATTATCTTTGCTTTAAAAGAAATATATATTTTTAGTATGGTTATTAACGGACTATTATATATATATATATATATATATATATATATATATTGTCATTCACAGACAGACTGTTTCGTTCTATCAGAACTCTTCAGTGTGGCTAGACACGCAGGACGCTCGAAGCCGGGATCAAAACCCGTCCAACTTTACGTTAGACTAAGTTTCAGACCTCTCGGCCACCAAGCGGACCACGTTATCTAAGGGAATTTTAAGGTATTTAGTGTGTGTGTGTGTGTGTGTGAGTGTGTTCTCCCCTCCGTGGGTTGAGCTCTCTAGCGAAGGAATTACCAGTTGTCACTCGCGTAATGCAAAGCTCATTTATGAACTGAGCAATCGGGGGCCGTTAAGTATATATGTAAACAAAACAAAAGTGATACATATGCGTTAAAATCCCTTTTTTTATGTTGAGTTTGCTAGTGCCTGTGTGGTAGAATATCCGGCTGGCGTAAAGCTAGCCAGGTTTTGATCCCAGCTTCAAGGATCTCACATGTCTAGCCACACTGATAAGTAGTGATACAACAAAATAGTCTGTGTGTGGATGATAATATATATATATATATATATGTTGGGTCAGTAAAATGGTAATTCCTGTGTATGGAGTGAGTGAGGGAGAGGCTCCGTGTGATTGGATAATCTAATCACGTGATGAGCCCAGAAGTCTTGGCACAGAATCTAAAATCCAGTCAGATACATTCCACCAGGCGTTCCGTGAGTCAGTGATATTAAATGCTCTCAGAGATACAACCCTAAGATACCAGATACCTTCTTCAGCACGTCAGTAAGTCCTCTGATCTCAACTTCATACACTTGAAAGACTGTATATTGTTATTCATAGTTTCACGTGCTGGTTAATAAATTGTTCGAAATAAACGAAGTATTAATTCCTTTATTTGTTGCTGTTAGCCTTAGAATAAACATTATACTAACACAATATATATATATATATATATATATATATATATATGTATATATATATATATATATACGTGTGTGTGTGTGTGTGTTTGTGTGTATGTGTGTGTGTGTGCAGATATAAGGGTATATACTTAAAAAGATACAAATTCAAATCACAACTCAGATTTTTACGTTCAGGATGACCATGTAAGTGAGGAATTCATTGTAGTAACATAAGTTTGTGAATTTTAGAACGCATTTTTATTATCCTATATCCCCTTTTACTTTCTGGGCATTGAGCTCTTTCTTACTTAACTGATATTTACTATTGTTTTGTTTTAAATGACTTATGTGATTTATACCATATATATATATATATAAAATATTAGATCTTACAAAGTTTTCCTCCTATTCAAATTTCACGAATCTCGATCCTCCAGAAGGCAACAAAATGAATAGAATTATTTTTATCATTTTTACTGATTTTATTTCATATTATCACCCTTTCTTTTCATCAAGTTACTGTGGGTCTAGAGAACTTTCTATCGTTAGGACAAACAAAATGAAATCGGAAGTAAATAAACTTCCGATGAGACATGAACTTGCATCCGACGCCTCGAGATTTCCTGTCTTCAACAAAGAACAGAACAGAACAAATTCCTTCTGTGCAAAGATGACGGTCTGTTTCATTACCTTCGTCAACATCATCAAGGATTCCGAAAAAGTTGAGGAATCTTAGAAAGACCACTGTCGTTTACACAGCTACGCAGCATCAAAGTGAAGGTGTTGGAACTAGTCATGGAATGGTGATTGTCTGGCCGTCCCCTTTTTCGGACGAAGAAAAATTGTGGCGTGAATGTCTTGGAGGAGAAACGGATAAATATCAACAGCAAGCTTTTTGAACGTAGTTTCCTTTGCTGTTGATTTCCTTCATCATCATCATCATCATCAGCAGCAGCAGCAGCAGCAGTACGAACTTCTTGGACCATCCATCCTTAATTGTCATCGCTCGAGGCACTCTCTCTTGTTAGTCTTTTGTGTCCGCCCAGAGTTGATAAATATAAGTTTTTACTGTTCGGCTACAGGATAACGTCACATTATTTCGTCCTTATTTCTCTAACAGTACTCAGCATGTCTTGTTCGTCTTACTTGGATTGTATGCTTGGTTTAATGGCATATCATCTTTCTCATGTTATCTAATGCTGGAGTAATCCCAGTAGAAGAACAGTCGTGGTACTATTTAACCCATAATAAAGGGGATAAGGTAGTTTACATTTTTTCCCAGGGTATTAGTCCGAAAGTGAACGTAATAGCTAGACTGTAGCTTGAATTTACGCACCACGAAGTCACAGTTGGACACTAGCCACGACGCTACGTAGACATCCACTTTGATGGTTTGTGAGATTGAAAGTGAATGCCGATATTGCTGGTGCTATATAGTGTGCAGCTAAATATTCTGATGGTGAGATTCCAGTAACGCCGAAGCTTTGTGGTATTGCCATCGCTGCCAGGTCCACTCTGGCCCGGAGTTTTAGCTCCTGATAGGGTCCTATCTATGGGCCAAATAGAACTAAATGGTGTACTTATGCTAAATTGAATTGTTTGTAATAGAACTGCTTAGACATTTAACAGTGTGTAAACAAAACACTATACTTATATTAAACTGAATTGTTTGAAATAGACCTGTGTTTTGACATTGAAGCTGCGTACTTATGCTAAACTGAAATTTTGGAATATAACTGTTTATAGGTATGAAATGGATTTGGCATTAAATAACCTACAACTGTTGATATGCTATTAAACCAAAGCAAACCAAAAAATTCTGCCCAATATTGGAGACAATAAATCACAAGAGGATTTCACCCATGATCAATTGTTTTGATAAACATAGTTTCGTGGGAAACTTTTTTTAAGAACTAGATGTGTTACGCTTGAAGATCACGTTTTGTTGCCTTTGGTTGAATTATAAACTGTATCCGCTGTCTACTGGAGGGTATATAACTAAGCCTCAGGCAGTATCTTGCCACCTGGACTTAGCTATAGCACGTATAGGATGGAATGTTGATCGGATTTAATGCTGACCATAGAATAATTGTTGTAGCTAGAAAAAAATTAGGCGTTCTAGCTATGAGAGATTTTTCTTGAGTAACATTAGTAAGGAATATATGAATTTCGGACAAATATCATGGGTGACAAAATCTTGGAAAAATCGATATGAGATCCAAGTATGGAATTGCTTGTAATTGACAAGTATGGTAATCAGCAAACACAGAGGAGAGACTTGAAGAGAGAGCGAAAGAGAGAGAGAGAGAGAGAGAGAGAGAGATTTATGCCGTAATTGGTTTGCTCTTGGAGGCACGACTGTATAGCTTGGAATAGCTTGGTGGAGTCGATCCCTCACCAGCTTTGGTTTTGAATTCAGAGTTCCTTCTCTTAGACTGGTTGCCACAACAAAGTTAAAGAGCCCAGTAGTATTGGAAGTCCGGGGTTCAATCCCAGCCCAAGTCATACCAAAGACACAAAAATGCTACTTGATGACACCTTGCTCAGCACTCAGCATTATAAGTTTAGGATCAAGGGTAAATTGGAGCAATCCAGGATAAAGAGTTGCACCCTCTCCTACACCTTGGTGTAGTAGCTATTGAAAAGGGAGCCTTCGGGTCACCCTTGACTAAGGTCGCCAACTTTACTTACTTTTATTGCATTTCAGGATAGTACATTGCATGTTCCTTTTTTATTATTATGCGTTTTGTTCTTATCGTTTGAAATTTTGAATTCGGAGTTACTTCCCAACAGGCAGAGAAAGTGAACACATCAACTATGATGGATATAGTTAAGGTTTTGAATGTTATGGTTCACTTTCGAAAAGTTAAATTTCGCGTCGCTTCCTAACAGGCAGAGAAAGGAAACGCGCCTGCCAAGAGGGCTAGAGCTAAGACGTATACACTTTGGATGATATTGTTCAACTTCGAAAAGTCGAATTTGCTTTTACTTTCCAGCATATGTGACATGAGCCTGGGAGAAATTATGTGCTCTAGTAGTCACTAGAAAAGGGTATTTCAGTCTAAAAGCCCTCTATACCCGTTTTCCAGCCATGGTTCCAGGAGAGAAGTACGAGAAATTTAAGAGAAAGAAAACGGTTTAAAAGATGACAGTCCCACCTGCATTGCTGTCTACCCTTCAGTAAAATAAATTATATTTTCCGGTGAGAAAACCAAGGCAAAGGCTTGAAGCATTTACAGGAACAACAGCGACTCTGCAAGTGGACTGTTTACTTTGCATTGTTTAAACTTTCTCGTAGGTTATTTTTCTTTTTTTGTAAAAACCCATGTTTGAGTGTTCTCTTTCCTTTCTCCTTTGTACAAACCTTTTTGTGGGTTATTTGTTTGTGGAAGCCCATACTAGAGCAACTGATTACTTATATTGTTTTATTTAGCTTCTATGCGCCTAGGGGTTGAAATATTTCGACGCCTGCATATAGGATATACGTATATGCAATTTTGTAAAGAATCGCTTCGTGGATGGCTTTTGTAAATAATTTTTTTCAAGTTATAACCGAACAAGACCATTTGTGTTTTTCTTTCTTTTTTTTCCCTCCTCATTTTCTTTCAGACGTGGCCAAAAAATCGAATTGATCTAAAGATGGATAAATTTTCAATCGTATGTCCCATAATTTACCCGTAGATGTGTAGCATAGCCAAAATGTGGTTATGTAAAATATACATATATACAGATGTGTAAAATATACAGATACGTAGAATGTTCATATGCATAGGAATCCCGAAACACTGACGATTTTCTTTAGTCAGGTACGAAACTTTTATTAACTTTTTTTGACTTTTAGGTTTTCAACACGAGGAGAGAGAGACACAATTTTTACGATGCTGACTGTTCCATCTAACCCAACCACGCGCGGCGCATCTCGTAGTCCCCACTGGACAGGCCTTGCCCAGGTCCAAAAATCAACTCGCTTCGTCCAGCCTCAGATCTCAACTCACTGACCCAACAAACGCGCGTGCATCCCGTCCCCACAAACTGGACTCGCCTCGCCCAGATTCAAATCTCAACTAACTGTTTTTTTCAAAAATCACCCAAAATCGTCAATCACATCCCCAGTCCCTTTTACCACCCGGGGTTTTTATTATGACATTTGTGATTATCACATCCTCCGTGCGCGCGCGTGAACACCTGCGTTAATGTGCGCATCTGCCCGTGCACTAAGCCGAACGGTTCTAAGCCTAACCAAACCAAAAGATACGATATAACCAACGAAAAATGATAATATAATATTATATATAATAGATAATAAATGATATAATATTACTTATTATGAATATAATTGTTATATATGACAATTATATAACAGATGGAGGGAAAACGTATGAATTGATATATTTCCTAGGATTTAAATTCGGTTAACTGAGTTCACTTACGACGATTACCGACATAAAACGACGTCCTTCTACAAAGAGGAACATTGCATTAAACGAGATCTCAATTAACTGCGAATATCTATTCGCTTGCTTCATCATGCTGATCAGGGAATTGTTAGATTCGGACCAGCTAAAGATCTCCTTTTCTTTTGTGAAGTAGATAAAATTCTATTCAAATATGTTTACAGAAAATTGACGTTTATCTACAATTAATAAAATATCATTATGTTATTATAAACGCATCATGAATGTCAATCAACAATCTCACTTGAATTGGACATTTTGGAAGTTTATTTGTTTTTTTGGGTTTTATGGCATATCAACCTTTGCAGGTTGTTTAATGCCAAATCCATTTTTATACTAATAAACAGTTCTATTTCAAACAATTCAGTTAAGCAAAAGTACACA
>CAUZXS010003707.1:35000-37970 GCA_963585895.1 Sepioteuthis lessoniana
ACGAACAAACATACCTTCGTTTTAATCTAGCCTCTCTCTTCACTCATTTGTTAAAAATGTTTCTAGCCCAGTCGGCTGGGGCTGTAGAATACACCGACTGCACCTCTGCAGGGGGGTAAGACCACCCCCAACGAGTGTCCTGGATATGACACTAAACAATCTGATGGTGAGGTTCCAGCAGTGCTGGAGCTTTGGGGAATGCGGAGTACCCCTTCATTACTATCGCTCCCAGGTCCACTCTGGCCCGGAGTGGTAGCACCTGATAGGGCCCTATCTATGGGTTAAATAGAACTAACAGCATACTTATGCTAAAATGAATTGAGTAAACTGAATAGCTTGAAATAGAAACGTTTTTGACACTTAAACCGTACTTACATTTAAACTGCGTGCTTATGCTTAACTGAATTATTTGAAATTGAACTGTTTTTCGACATTAAAACTGTATTTACACTTAACTGAATTATTACATATAACTACTTGAATAGTTTGAAATGGAAATGTTTTTGACAATTAAACTGTGTACTTGTGCTAAACGGAACAGTTTTCAATAGAACAGATTTACATAAAAATGGATTTGGCGTTAAATAACCTATAAAGGTTGATATGCCATAAAACCAACCAACCAAACCAAACTAAAAATGTTTCTTCACTTATTTCTTGAAACATTGCTAGACTCATTTCATTTACCCCTTTTTAAAACCATCACTGTTATCTTGCTTAAACGCTATTTATATGTATTTAAAAACCAGTCGTCATGGAACAATGGCTATCGAATTAGTTGTGCATTCCATTAATATCATAGTGATTCTCATTTCTCACTGGGCACTCCATATTTGTGTCCTTCTGTATTATTAATTTTAACTGTGACATATCATTAAGCAAAGATTAACACGTTCGTCTCGAAGATTATTACTATTACATCAAGTTAAATTACCATAAGGTGTCATAGATGAATGACAAATTACATTATTAAATACCGACTCACCATGGAGCATTAGTTAACGAGCCAGTTCCGTAGACCGTTATTTGGATAGAGAGTTAATTCTCCATAGAGTAACAAAAAATTATGTCTTTTTACATTAAAAATTTAACCCTATACTCACCACGGAACAATATTTATCAAGCCAGTCAAGTTGACCGTTATTTTAAAAGAGTTTAATCCCCACAGGGTGCCACAAAATTATGTCATTGTATATTAAGTTAAACCTATTCTCGCCAAGGAGTAATAATTAATAAGCCAGTCCCGTTTTTGATAATACATTTTGATAAAGAGCTTAATCCGCACTGGGTGCCACAAGTCCTGGCGGCAACACCCCACAAGACACTAACTGTACGGCCACCTGCCTACTATCACGAAAACTATTCAAGATAGACGAACCAGACATGCAGGACACTGCTGGAGAAGCAGGGACGAACTCATAAGTGATGTACTCTTATGGACCCCCACACATGGTCGTGCAAAAGCAGGACGACCAGCACCAACATACATTCAGCAACTATGTGAGGATACAGGATGTTGTCCTGAAGACCTGCCTGAGGCGATGAACGATAGTGAAAAGTGGTGAGAGAGGGTCAGGGATATCCGTGCTACCAGCACGACATGATGATGATGATGATATTAACGAGGTACTATTTACCCAACCCCTCCGCTCGGGCAGGATATGACACAAGGTCAATTTTTAAGCGGAGTTTAACAGGTTTGAATTCAGAGTTTTCCTTCTCCTAGACTAGTTGCCTAACCAAGGCTGAAGAACCTAGTCCGTCCTACTATTTACCCATAGCTGGAGGGAGAATAAGGGGGTTCATACCTTTCCCAAGGGTATTTGCCCGAAAGTGAACGTAATAGCGCGACTGGAGTACGAACTCGCGTACTACGATCCCGCAGTTCATCGTTTTAACCATTACACCACGAGGTAATTAACGAGGTAATCCGATATTCGACATGGAGCAATAGTTAACAAGCCAGTCCCATTGACCGTTATTTTAACTGAGAGTACAATTCCCACCGGGTGCCACAAAATTATGTCTTTGTACATTATCAAGTTAGCAAATACTTGCCATGGACCATTGGCTAACTAGCCAGTCCCGTAGACCGTTATTTTGATAGAGAGTTTAATCCCCATCGGGTGCCACAGAATTATGTCTTTGTATATAAACAATTTAATCCAAGACTCACCAGGGGACAATTGTTTACAAACCAGTCCAGTTGACCGTTATTTGATAGAGAGTTCAATCCCCAATGACTAATTAGGTAGTTTCTCAAATCATTACTTCCCTTGAGAGGTCAGTTGTTACTGGGTGCAATATATTGGGTGTTTCCGTATACACCTGTGAATGCCCTATTATTTCTGCTCAAACAGTATATGTATAAATGTGTAGGGTGTTTCCATATATATGGGACCCATGTGAATGCTAATAACACAAATAAAAATAATGTTGTCTTTTTTGTTTCAGATTTGAAAATAGTATACCTTAACAATTATTAATCCTCGGTCAAAATACCTTGGACAAGAAAGGGTAAATATTTTGCGTGTCTACTTAATTGGAGAAAAAATCATTCAAAACTGTCTCAAAATAGATGCAACTCATTAATATGATAATAATTTATTATTGAGATAAGAAACTTCCAAAAGGATTATAGGCCCTAAAAGCTGATATAATAACAATTACAAAAAACATTAATTTGATGTCTCTAGTAGAAAGGGTGCATTTTTTTTATTGGTCGTGTTCCAAATGACCGCCATTGCGCTTGTCTCGGTAATAAATAATTATCATATTAATGGGTTGCATCTATTTTGAGATACCTTGTATTTAGGTCTTCAAACTTTAAAAAATGAAGCCGAAACTAATCATTAAATATTAATCATGCTAACAGGTTCTACTGTTGTTCAATCCATCCTGAGCACCCATTATATTTTCGTCTGTGCCAGACTAAGAAATCCTTAGTAAATTTTTCGACCTATTTGGTGG